>MU724123.1:67074-78559 GCA_026770625.1 Nicotiana glauca | reverse complement strand
CAACCGGAATTTGCCAAAATACTAACTTCGCCAATTCAAGCCTAATTCTACATCGAACCTCCAAAACCACTTCCGATCACACTCCTAAGTCACAAATCATCTCCCGGAGCTAACCGAACCATCAGAATTCACATCCGAGCCCTCTAACTCATAAGTCAATGTCCGGTTGACTTTTCTAACTTAAGGCTTCTTAAAAGAGACTAAGTGTCTCATTTCTTTTTAAAACCACTTCAAATCAACTCGATTACACAAGATATGGATAATGAAGCATAAGGAAGCTGAAAAATGGGGAAATCGGAGCGGTAACTCATGAGACGACGGGTCGGGTCGTCACAATTTTTGAGCTTGTCAGTCTAAGGTTAGGACTTTAAGACCCATTGTCCTTAACTTTTGAACTTGTAACTGTAAGTTCAGGCCTATTGTCCTTAACTTTTGGACTTCTTATCCTAAGTTCAGGACCTATTTTCCTTAACTTTTGTGCTTGTACCAATATGTCCTTCTTATTTGATTGATTCACATTTTCATCGTCATCGTTGTCATCCTCATCAAAAGGCTTTTCCTTCCGCAATATACAGCAAATATTAGAACTCTTCTTGTTGAGGAACTCGTTATCCACTGTACCTGGCTTCCATGAAACGCTCTTCTTCTTCAGTTTCAGTTTCAAGGTTATGGTTTTTGTTGTATGTTGATGCTGCTGTTCTGATGACGATGAGGAGGAGGATTCCGATGAGTTGTTTAGGGTTAGGGTTATTGCTGATGTTGTTGTTCCGGGGGTCGCCGGTAATCAGTGGCGGATCCAAGATTTTAAAGTCGTGGGTGCTCGGGAATAAAAACTATAAAAAAAGAAGAGGAAAAACAAGTTTAGTTGTTGGTGCTCACTCAACACTTATTCAAGTTTTTGGTTAATTGTCTATGTAAATCTACTAGATCTAGTTGTGAGCACGTGATTTTTGCCTCGCATGATTTACTCCTACAGGATTCTTAAAATTAGGATTTTTCTTTTAATTATTTGATTTTCAGGATTCAATTGCATAATTTTTCCTGTTTATTTGCATTTCTATGTGTATTTTTAATTTATATAATTCATGAAAAATACAAAAATACATATTGCATTTGTATTTAGGTTTGAATTTTACATATTTTTGATTAATTAGTAGTTAGGATTTTACAAAAATATAAAAATTACAAAAATTGATTTATTTTGCATTTGTTTAATTTTTTGAATTTTGTTAGTTTCTTTTAAATTGGTATTTAATTAGTTTGTTGTTAATTATTATTTGGATTTAATTAATTTAATTTTGTAGGGTAATCTAGTTTTGAGATTTAATTTAGGTTTTATTTTTATTTGAAAAAAAAGATTTTTTGAAAAGAAATAAAAAGGAAAAAGAGTTAAAGAGGATTTCAGATTTTAGGGCCAAATCTCCAAAATTCCCAAGCCCAAACCCGCCCCAGCCTGCTTACCCGGCCCTAGTCCACCCCAAACCCGGTCAAGTCTCTCCCAGTCAAGAAACGACCCCGTTTAGCTAATTTCAAATCCCAGCCGTCGAGGTTTCTCGATCGAACGGCTAGGAAGCTAGGTTGTTTAAGTATAAAACTCCCCTAACATACCCCCTACCCCATCGTCTCTCCTCACAACCAAACCCTAGAGACTAACCCTAGCCGCCCCAATTTTCCTCCACCGTCTCCGCCGTTTGCCACGGCCGTAAATCGCCTACGACAGCGGCGAGTCTCCAATTTTCCTCCACCGTCTTCGCCGTTTGCCACGACCGTCAATCGCCTATGACAGCGGCGAGTCTCCGTTCCCCACCAAAATTATACCCTAGATTCTCCTCCACCTCCACATCCCAAATCTCCAAACATCTTCCCACAAAACCTACCCTAATCCCTCGAATTTTGATCTGAAATTACAAACCCTAGCGCCGCCACAATCTCTCTGGTGGCGGCGCCACCACCAAACTGCCTCAAAATCACACCCTACAGTCTCCTCATCCCCTTATCCTAAATACACACTCAATTTCCCTCAAATACCCCCAAAATTGCTCGAATTTTAAATCTAGGGTTCCGGAATGCTAAACCCTAAATTGATGCATAAGGGTTTGTCTCAGGCCTGGGGTTTATTTTTTTCAAGGTTTGATTGGTTTCGTCCCTCAATAATGCTACGTATTTTTTCTTACCAAGAACAAGTGGGTGACATTATTGGGGACAAAATTAATGGTTCGATGTCCGTTTCGATTCTGTCCAAATAGGTAAGGGTTTCTTCACTTTTTTTTTTATTTTTCTTTCAGATCGATCCATCTTCTTCCTCACCCCTTTTCCTTGAGTTGAAGTCCATGTTCAAATTTTGAGTTTGAATTAATTTTTGTTCCTGTTTCCCCTGTTAATTGAACTGTATAAATCTTGACCCTTATGTGTTGTTTTAATGGTTAATAAGCTTGAGTGTTTTGTGTTGTTTAATTTAGGTTTAGACTTGTTTAAATCACTGCTTAGTTTAATGGCGATAAGTTTTATAATTGAGTTTCTTGTTAAATGTTGGTGTGAATGCTTGTAGGTTTGATTCATGTTTAATTTGTTTCCGGTTGTTAAATTTCTGCATTTCTTTTAAGATTTTTCATCTTTTGATCTGTTTGAAGCCCTAGAGTTTGAGTAATCCTGTTTGTCACATTTCAAGGGGTTTTATGGTTTAACTGTCGGTCTGAAAACTAGAGGGGTCTCAAAGGAAGGGGTAGAAGGTAAATAACAAGGTTTGTTTAGGGGTAACTTACGAAGTTTAGGATAGGGGAATCTTGCAGTAACCACCTAAGAAACCCCTAGAAGCTTATTTTTAAATTCTGACATTATGACTTGGCAAACAAGTCATACAATCAGGGACCTAAGGGATAAAATAAAATATGAAAGGTTGCCCTATTTGCTTGCCTATAAAGTCACCCTTTTCTTGCCTTAGAAGGCAGACCCAAGAGATTTTAAGAGCTAAAAAAATCCAGAAAGAATTGAGGCGGCTGAAAATATTATTAAGAATTACTGTTTCATTAAATTTTGATTTGAACTTTGAGGTCTCTTTGGATTTTCTGAGGCAGTCTTCTGATTCACATAGATCTAAAATGGTTTGAGGTTAATTTTGGAAAGTTCTGGGTTAAGCTATGTTGAAATCACTGTTTTATTAGCTTCATATTCTGAAATTTTAGTTCCTGAACCTGGAGTTGTGTTGTTGCTGTTGGCTGCTGCCTTACTCATCTGGTCTCTCATTTTCTTTGTTTGTTTCACTCTCAGGTACACACCTCCGACTTTAAGCATGTAAAAATAGCATGTGAAGTGCTTGTGATGAGGATGAATGAAAAATTTATTTCTCTCTTAGATGTTCTTTTTCCTAGTTTCCTCCCAGTCCATTATGTTCATTTTTGCTCATCATGTTTAATGTGAATTCATGTTTGAAAGTTCTGAGTCCTAGGCTGGAATTGTAATGAAGATATTGTTGGGACTGTTGACTGCCATCCATTCGATTCTTCATGTTTTGTGAATGGAAGAAAGGTCAATTCATTTTAGATCTATGATGTATTTATGAAGTTGAAACTCCATGGATATATTGTCAATTATAAAGGTGTTATAACTGAAAATATTCATGCATGCGAAGTAGGCTTGGAAGGAAAGTGATAATGTTAGAATGTACCAGGTTTACTGTTATATGATTCTCTGATTTTAGGCTTGAACCCTTACTAGGGTCCATAAGTTTGGATTGACTTTGATTTTCACTCATCACTTATTCAGATTCATTCATACACAAAAACATTCTGGTTTTTATTAATTTTAGTAACATGTTAGCTTGGTGTTGCTTATTTCCACACATGGGTTCTGAAGTGTGTAAGAGATTATGAGCATAATGTTAGTTTAAGAACAAATTTGAAGAATCATGTGTTGTGATTTTAATGTTTGCACCTGTTTTTTTTTCTCCGAAAGTTTAAGGTTCTGTAGTTTTTTAAAAAAAATGGGTGAATTCAATCCTTGATCTCTTCTATCATATGATTTCGATTGCCAAAACTGTGTTGTGCACAGTCATTTTAAAATGATTTGGATGCTCCTGACCTTGGGTTCCTCCCTTTGGTTTGATTGGTTCAAGAGAACTTAAAAATGCAAAAAAAATCAGCCTCTTGTGTTGGCTTGTGGACTCGAACTAGGGATTTAACCCTTTGCTGAATCTGCCTGTTCCAATTTGGGCTTATCTCTGGGACCAAGCTTAACAACTTCTTTGAATATGAGTTGGGCCTCAATTTCGACTCACATAATGCCCAGCTCTAGCGCTCGCTTGTCTGTCTTTGGACTTCACGTGGGAGCCCGTTTGTGGTTGTTGTTTGTTAAATAAATGGCCTTTGAGAACCTTTAACCACATTAGTATTAATTTATTGAGTCTATTAATTAGATTTGAGGTGTGCCATACTAGATAAGACATAGCTTATGGCCCTTCGAAGCCTAGTTTAAACGCCTTTTAATTTAGAATTGAGGTGCGACATGCCAAAAAAAAATGACAATTGCGTGGCCCTCGTTTTAATTAGCTTTAACTCAGCCTTAGAATTCGAAACGTGCCATTTAGCAAATTCCATGGCCCTCGCAAAGTGCAAATGCATAGTTGCTTTAGGCGCGTATTTTAATAATCTACTTTCCTAAATTCGGGTGCACATTTATATGACCCAAATCCAAATCTCAACGATGTTGAAATATGTCAAAAACCACGGGTGCATTTATGTGACGTGGTTCGAGACGTGTTTTAATAATATTATAATTTTCTTTAAAAAAATAAATAAAAGCGGTTAAAACTAAATTTGCACATAGGTTCATAATTGTTTAAAATCAGATAATTAAGCCGAATATAACAGTTGAGCGACCGTGCTAGAACCACGAAACTCGGAAATGCCTACCACCTTCTCCCAGGTTAACAGAATTCCTTACTCGGATTTTTGGTTTGCGGACTGTTAAAAAGAGTTAATCCTTTCCTCGATTCGGGATTTAAAACGATGACTTGGGACACCATAAATCTCCCAAGTGGTGACTAAGAATTTTTTGATAATATAATCCCGTTTCGATTGTCACTTCAAGTTGGAAATAACTCCCTTTATTATACCCTCCCCGGAGTGTAGTAGAAAAAGGAGGTGTGACAGCTCTGGCGACTCTGCTGGGGATAAGAACCCAAAACTTTTGGTTCAGGGTTTAGAATTCGAGCTTAGATGAATTGTTATATTTTGGCTTTATCTGTTATCTGATTTTGTTACATGCTTGGGCCTAATGTGCTAAATGTTGCTTTTTACCGCTTTGATATTATCTGAACTGTATATATAAAACTGTTACGAAACCTTTCTCTTCTTATCTTCGGGGATGTGCTCGCTGGTCGAGACTCCTTATTCTGTTAGTGTCATACCTTGAATTAAGAAAGAGGCTCGGACAAGTTACTAAGATGGATGGACTTTTGGTTCCCGGTACGTAGCCCCCTTCTCGGCTCGAATTATCCTCTCGGGTACACAGTCTAGAACATATACCTAGGTTTTGAACCTAGAATAAATCAACCTCATGTCGGATCTCTAGTAGGAACGCTTGTTTGCATCATATGCATTTGGCTTAGGGGACTCAACACAGGGGTTGGGTCCGTCTAGGACAAGTGTACCCAAATAATAGACCATCCTGATGCATCCTACTTGTGCATTTATCTATTTTGGATTTGCATGCCGACCGACTTATAAATAAAAGGGGAGAGTTCGAAAAACAAAATAGTAGTGTGAGGGTTAAGAGAGGTAATTATCCATTTTGAAACAAAAACCAATGTCCAAGTGGTACCGAAACTCTGCCGAATTTTTGAAAAAAATGAAAAAAAAAAGAATGAAAAGGTTTTGTTTTCAAAAATAGTTGATTTTTTTTTATTTGACCGAACTACGCTAGTTTGATTCCCATAGGGCGTGGGATACGTAGGCAACCCCCATCTGGTCCAACTTCCATTTTGCAAAATTAGCCCAAAAAGAACAAAATTTTATTTTTTCATAGTAAAAAGTAAGGTGATGCCGTTCTTGTCGCAAGTAGCCGAATGTCCCTAAAAGGGTGCCGGAAGGCTATTTTTGCAAGAACAACCACTCTTGGTCATTTTTTCTAATTTGGGTCAGTTAGCGAGCACAACCTTAAAATCTTCCTCCCCGAAATGCTGAAAGGTCGTATTTGCAAAATTTGTAAAGCTGGGTTTTATATAAACTTTTGAAAATTGGTGTTGTTTCCTTTGAGTCAAAAATTAGTCATAGTTTTCTTTTAATCACCTTAATAAATGTGCAGGATGAGCATAATTCAAAATGAACCTTTCTTAATCATGAACAAAATCACATTGGAGTTGCATATGTGGTGGGATGATCTAGGTAAAGAAGGGCAAGACAAGGTCAAACAATATTTGGGAGGTCTTACCGGTCTGTTGGAGATTAGGCCTGGGGGGACATCATAAGGGCATTGGTTACATTCTGGGACCCGACACACAATGTGTTCTATTTTTTAGATTTTGAACTCACCCTGACTCTAGAAGAAATAGCCAGGTACATTGGGAGTGCTGAGGTTCCTTTAAGACACAAGTACTTGGTTTCCCCGAGAACCGTAGTTGTGCACAGATTGTTAGACTCGCTGAAGATAAGTAGGGGGTCCACAACCTGAATTTGGCAGCTGGCTTTTGTACTCCACAATTTATATACCAGAGGTATGGCCACATAGGGGGGTTCAACAATCCGGAAAACAAAATATGCAGCAAAGGAAACCGCCTCAAATGGGAAGAACATAGGTGTTTTTCTTTTATGGTGGTTTTCTTGGGACTTCTGGTGTTCCCTAGGAAAGATGGAAATATCGACATAAAAATAGCTAGGGTTGTCAGCACTTTACTCATCCAGGCCAAAAGCACCCTTGCGTCCATGATAGTAGCTGATATCTTTCGCGCTCTCACCGCCTGCAAAGCCGGAGGAAACGTTTTTGAGGGGTGCAACTTGTTGTTGCAAATGTGGATGATCGAACACCTACGCCATCGTCCTAAATTCATGAGTTATGGGTCAACGGAGAAAACCTACATATAGGAATTTTATACGAGGATTGATGGGATCAGCTTGCTTGAAGGGGTCACAGGATGGATATCATACTTCCGGTCCATCACTGCCAGCCAAATATATTGGACGTTCGGATGGTTGCCTATGGATGAGATCATATATATGCCAGCAACGGGGCCTCACTTCCTCTTGATGGGTCTTAGGAGCATCCAACCTTATGCCCCGTATCGAGTTTTAAGACAACTCGGGAGATTCCAAATAGTGCTAAAAGATGAAGATCTTAGTGCCTAAGTAGTTGAGATTGGTCCTGAAGGCTAGTTTCCTGAAGCAGCAGTCCGCCAGATTTGGAGTGAGTGTTAGTACTTGGCGGTAAATACCTGTGTACGCGATCGATCCAAAGGAGAAGTTTCACCTGGGTATCATGCTTGGTATAGAAGGGAAATTGCGTTTGGGAGGCCCGCCAAAAGACCCTACCTCCAGGATTTTATCGAGTCATCACAAAAATAGTGGGCTTGGTTAGCCAAGGAGAATGAATACATGGCCAAAATAGGAGAGTTAGAAAAGCAGGTCCGGGACCTTCAGTTTGAAAATAGTTTGCAAGCCGTAGCCGATGAGGGAGAAAAGAGGAAGCTAGCTAAAGAAAATGAAGCCCTTCGAGCTCAAATTCGAGATATGAAAATAGTAGCCGAAAATCCTGCCAGGAGTGCAAGGGATGAAAAGCTTATAAAGAACCTTAGGCAGAAAGTGGTTGATTATGGTTTTGATTTGAACAAAACATAGAATAAGTTGGCAAGGGCGCGAATACAACTGGCTAAGAATGCGGAAGAAAGAGCATACCTGGTTAGGCAGTTAAAAGAGCAATATGACAATGAGGTTGCGGGGGTTAAAGAAAAGGGCCATCACTGTCGAAAACAAAATGAGCAAACAATCCAAGGAATTTAAAGCTGAAAGGGAACAATGTTATGATCTTATGGCTCAGATGGAGGAATAAGTGCAATGGCTGCGAAATCAACATTTCCACGACACTCAGGTATTAGAGGCCTGTAATCAGCAGGTCGGGCGTCTACTCCAGGAGAAGGGTAGGATCAGAGAGAAGATCAGGGCCATTGCCGATTATATTGTTGTGAAGTTCCAAACATGTGAGGATATGACCAGTACCACTTTCTTTGTAGTGGTGATGACATTTGTTCGACAAATCATGAGTGATTTAGAGAGGCTCCAAGGGGATCTTGCATATAAGCCCGCGGCAAGGCCGAATGATGCCCCGCGGGAACCAGGAGTTTTTGAAGCATTAATGTATTCGTGATTGTTGAGTATGTACTTTTCTGCTTTTGAAGTCTGTCAATTAAATTAGAGTCATTAGTTCTTTGAGTTAGTATTTTCATTTTTTCAGAGTCTGTTAGTTGCTTTTGAGTCTTGAGTTTTTCGAGTCATTGTAATCGAAGTATTTGCTTTTTATGAAAAATTAAAAATCCCAAGAAAAATTTGTTATTCATTTTTCGTTTATAACTTCAAGAACTACGCTTGGTCTGATTCATACGGGGTCATGATACGTAGGAAATCTCCATAGGATTCGACCGTAACCAAATGCAAAAAGAAAAAAGAAAGAGGAAAAACAAGAGAAAAAATGAAAGAAAAGAGAAAAGAACAAGAAACTGAGAGAAGAAAACAATGTCAAAACAAGAGGGTGGGATAAAAGAACAAAAATAGAGAGAAAGAAAAGGCAAGAAAAAGAGAAATGAAAAAGAAAGAAGTGGCAAATGGAAATAGGGAAAGCCGGGATGACGCATGTAACCGATTAAAGGCATAATAGAAACAGTTAATTGCTTAGGTGCATTCATACCCCAAAATGTGCGGTTACCAATCTGTTAAAGCCCTAACCACTAACAAAATTATTGTCGATGTATTAAGTCCAGGCAGGTGGTTAGTTGATCGGCATTCTGGCAACTCACTCTTACAACACCCGGTCAAAAGACAAGCTGAACATGACCAACCAAGAACTAGAGGCGAGTATTGTCAACCCGTCAAGAGAGGTGGATGAATTGGATGTTAATGCGAAGAAGAGATGTATAAGCTGAAGCAATAAATGGCAGAAATATACCAGGCCTGGTCAAATGGGCATCCACCATCGGTTTATCCTGCCAACCCTGCTTATATCCCACCATTGGTCCAACCTCAGGAGCCGCCTACTGTGAATTCATTTCCAGCCTTTCCCACCTACCAACAATGTTATGGCACCACCTCCCAAACACCACCAGCTCTACCACCCAAACAAGTCTCATACCCTCCTCCACCAACCACTCATGTGTCTGTAGCACCTCCACCCGCTGCATTACATCGATATTCTAGTGAGCCTCTGTTCCAGACTCACGATAACCATTATTATCCCCCAGAACCAACCTTCAAAGCACCAGAACCATGTTCTTACACTCCTTATTTTGATCTCTTGGTAGAAACTGAGAAACCTCCTAAGAATTTTGAGCAGGAGGAGATGATTAGGAAAGTCAAAAGCTTGGAGCAATCTTTCAGGAATATGCAGGGGCTAGGTGGATAAGTAAGCTTGGCCTATAAAGACCTGTGTCTGTTCCCAGATGTCCAATTACTAGCAGGGTTCAAGCTGCCCAAGTTTGATTTATATGTCGGGCATGGTGATCCAGTGGCACACCTGAGAGGTTTTTGTAGCACTGATGGTGTATTTTAGTCAAAGTTTAAGTGGCTCAGCTTTGGAATGGTACACCCGACAAGATCATGGTCGGTGGTACACTTGGGATGATCTGGCCCAAGCATTTGCCTGCCATTTTCAGTACAATCGTGAAATTATCCCAGACCGTCTGTCATTGATGATGTTTGAGAAGAAGCCTGGGGAGAGTTTCATAGAATACGACTTCCGTTGGAGAGAGCAAGCAGCGAGGGTTGACCCTCCTATGAAAGAGAGTGAAATGGTTGATTATTTCTTGCAGGCCTTGGAGCCCACTTATTTCGGTCACTTGGTGTCAGCGGTAGGGAAATCCTTCAACGAAGTGTTAAAAATGGGAAGCATGGTAGAGGAAGGACTTAAGTCCAACAAAATCATGAGTTATTCAGCAATCAAGGCGACATCCCAGACAATTCAAAATGGCACTGGAGGTGTACTAGGGAAGAAGAAGAAAGAGGACGTTGCGGTAGTTGAGTCAAGAGCTTGGTCCAGGGGCCCGTCACCTTACTATAACCAGCCTCGACCCCACCCCCAAACTTATCCCCACACTCCATATAGCCCACTACAACACTACTATCCACCTTCAGATCCCTACTTCTCTATCTATCATGCTCAAATATACACTCAACCTCCTTCCCATGCACAATGGCATGCTCCAACCCCACAGAATACTTACCCAGCTCCCCAAAATGCCTATCCACCCCAAGAGCCTACAGAAATTCCCCTAGAACAGGTTTTTGACCAAATCAAGCCTTCAATAATGAGAGGTCACAGAAGCAAAAAACTTTCACCCCATTGGGAGAATCATAAACCAGTCTATTCCACAGGTTGAGACAGTTGGGTATGTTGAATACGATTGAGCCTAAGCTGTCAAACCCCCCTCCAAGAAATCTTGACCACTCGGTGAGTTGTGAATATTGTTCAGGGGCCCCAGGGCATGACACAGAGAAATGCTGGAAATTGAAAACATTTATTCAAGAGCTCATTGATACCTGTCGGATCGAGGTTCCAGCCCCGGAAACACCCAACATCAACCAGAATCTGCTCCCGGCCCATCATGACACCAATATGATTGAGATAGTGCAAAAAGGAGGAGAGCCTAAAAAGCCCTCATAGACTGTAATGATGATCAGGTCCAGCGAGGTCAGTCCAAGTGAGAAGTTAACTAGTGAGAAGTCGTTGATCAAGTTGAAGGAGACGGATAGTAAACCAGTTGTGGTAGTTCAGAAGGAGTCTTCGAGCAAGGTTGCAGTGAATCAAGAAAAAGCAAAAGTGGTAGTGCCAGGGGAAGCTCACAAGCCCGTTGTAGTTGTGGAAGGTGCTCGCACAGAGCATGTGTTGGACCAAGTTCAGATGAAGTTTTGAAGATTGACAAAATGAACTCAATCATGGACCAGGTCCATCATGTGAGACACGATGGTTATCTACCTATACGTGTGAGATGCACGTGAATAAGATAAGTCTCAAGGATCAACAACAATATATTCTGAACTGATCAAAAAGGTTGCATAAAGGATAAGGAGATGAAGTCTCCTCATGTGAAGAGAACTAAATTCGGATCAAGAATAAAGGTTGGAGTTTGTATTGTTCTAGGACTCGAATTCGATGAAGGATCAGCAATTGAGTCTCAATCAAACTCTGATTACTAACTCTTTAAATAACTATGATTGTTCTCTTTTACAGGTATTGCACATACGCAGAAGTTAAACTAAATTGAGAGCAAAAGAGCTGGGCAATTTTGCAA
>MU724123.1:31869-66836 GCA_026770625.1 Nicotiana glauca | reverse complement strand
AAAAGAGCTAGGCAATTTTGCAAGCAATTTATGTGTGATTCAAGTGTGCATTCCTGAAGCTACATGAACCAGATTGAAGAACCAATTCTATTGTGTTTATTCTTATTCTAGTTCAACTGTAGTACGTGTTTCATATTGTACCTTTCAGCTTTTGTAGAAGCAATTGTAATAGGTACTTTGAGCATTCAAGTTACAGGATAACTTGAAAGTGTCGCAGCAGTTAGAGGCTGGTTGCCACACTGGGATTAGAGTTTAATCCTTAGGTTTACAAGAGTTTTGTAAATGCTGTTTTGGCTCAGTGATTTTAGTGGAAGTTTGGGAAAATACTACTGAGTAGTAGGTCGTGGTTTTTTCACCTTTTGACCCAGGTATTTTCCATGTAAAAATCTCTGTGTTTTTTATTTTATGCACTCTTAATTCCGCAAACAGTAATAGTAAGTACATCCCGAAGAACCAGGTTCTTCTAGTGCAAAAATTAGGTACCACACAAATCACCCCCCTCTTGTGTGGTATTGACGTTTAGAACATCAATTGGTATCAGAGCAGGTTATCCTTGAAGAGGCTGACACCTTAGGAGAAGATCAACAATGAGTGCACCACTTGGGAACTGGGAAGGGCAATCCACTGCCAGGCCTCCACTTTTCAATGATCAGTACTATTCTTGGTGGAAGAACATAATACGAGATCACATTATAGGGGAAGATTATGAACTTTGATGGTCCCCTAGCAACCATAAAGAAGAATGTTGAAGGAATTGATGTGCCAAAGACAAGGGCTGACTGTACTGCTGAAGACCTAAGGAAGTGGGAGAAAAATGCTAAAGCCAAGAAATGGCTTGTGTATGGACTAGGACCAGATTAGTATAGTAGGATCCAAAGCTGTACAACTGCTAAGGAAATATGGGACACTCTGCAAGTGGCCCATGAAGGAACACCTCAAGTGAAAAGATCAAGAGGAACACTTCCGTATTCTCAATATGAAAATTTTACTATGAAGGAAAGAGAAACTATCCAAGAGATGTATACTAGATTAACTACTCTGACAAATGAACTTGAGTCTCTTGGAAGGATTATCCTTGAAGAAGACTAAGTTGAGAAAATTCTGACAAGGGTTCTGCCAGTCACATGGGAAAGCAAAATCACTGCTATTTAGGAATCCAAGAATATTGTTACCCTTAGACTGGATGAACTGATTGGAAATTGGACTGCTTATGAAATTAGAAGGCAAACCATGAAGATGGATACCCCCAAGAAGGAGAGAAGCTTATCTCTCAGAATTGCTGAAGGTGCAGATCTGGAAGTTGATGAAATAGCTATGATCACTAGGGATTTCAAAAAGTACCTGATGAAAGGAAAGGGTTCTTCAAGAGGTACAACCTTCAACAAAATAAGAGTTCCAAAGAAACATACCAATGAGGGTTGCTACAAGTGTGGTAAGACTGATCACATGATCAAGAACTGCCCTCAATAGGAAATTGAATGGAAGAAAGAAAGAGCTGAACGAAGGAACAAGTTAAACCTAAAAGAAACAAAGGTTCAACCAAGGCTATGGTTGCTGCTTGGGGAGAAACCTCATATGAAGACTCAGAAGATGAAGCTGAAGAGAAGCAATCACTGATGGCCATCGGAGAATCAGATGATGAACAAGAGGTAAGTATTCTTCATCTCAAAGACAAGATTAAATTTTTGTCTAAAGAAAAATTGGCTGAGCTATTACTAGACTTCATTGACGAGTCTAAAATACTTAACAATGAGAAGGAAGTGCTATCTAAAGAATGTGTGATCCTAAAAGCAAAATGTAAAAGTCTAGAGTCTAGGGCAAATGAGAGTGATAATACAAATGTTGAGTTGAAGAACCAGGTTCTTGAACTTGATAACAGTGTCCTACAACTGAGGTTTGAAAATTTAAGATTGAAACTAGAAACTGGAAAGAAGAAAGCTGATAACACATATCTCACTCTAGAAGAAAACCTTGGAAAGATGAAGGATGGATTGTATAACAAGGATGAACTAATTAAAGTCCTAAAAGAAGACCTAGGAAAGATGAAACATGAATTAGACAGAACTTGCAAATGGAACAAGGCCTTTGATGCACTCTCCTGGTTGCAAGAGCATCACAGTAGCAACAAGAGAGGACTTGGCTATGGGACTCAAGCTCCAAAATGGAACCTAAAAGAAAGTACCTCACACTTCCTGAGAATAAAATCTGCACACAATGTGGCAAGACTGGTCATTTCAAAAATGAATGCAATGCAAAAGAAAAGGCCAGTCAAAAGAACAAAGCTTTTGTTCAAGAAAAGCACTAGCTGCCTGGTTGGGCAAGAAAGAATCCGATTCATCCTTTTGCCCATAGAAAGGGACCCAAACTAGTTTGGGTTCCTAAGACTAACCCCTGATTTCCTTTTGCAGGTCCAAGTGAAGGGAGTAGCCAAATATGGTATATGGATAGTGGCTGCTCAAAACACATGACTGGGAACAAAGACCAATTCCTTTCACTTGAGGACTTAAAAGGAGGTAATGTCTCCTTTGGTAATAGAAAGAAAGGTGAGATCATTGGGGTTGGTAAAGTAGGAAAAAACAGATTCTCATTCCATAGAGAATGCCTACCTGATAGATGGCTTGAAATATAGCTTAATAAGTGTGTCACAATTATATGACAGAGGTAACCTTGTGGCTTTCACCTATACCAAATGCTTTGTGATTAACCTTACCACTGACAAGATTGTTTTGCAGGGAAAAAAAGTTAACAATATTTACATTGTAGATTTGTCAACTCTTTCAGAAAATGAACTCAATTGCTTAAGTGTGTTAGTTAATGATACCCTCCTACGACACAAAAGACTTGGTCATGCCAGTCTAAATCAGCTAAATAAATTAGTCTCCAAGGACTTGGTGATAGGGTTACCTAATATCATGTTCAAGGAAGACAAAGTTTATGAGGCATGTGCAAGGGGGAAGCAGGTAAGCTCATCCTTCAAATCCAAGAAAATGGTAAGTACGTCCAAGACGTTGGAACTGGTTCATATTGATCTTTGTGGTCCAATGAGAACCATGAACAGAGGTGGAAAGAAATATGTAATGGTACTTGTTGATGATTATTCTAGATTTACCTGGGGCACTATTTCTGACATCTAAAGATGAAGCATTTGAAATGTTTACTGCTTTTGTTAGAAAAACTCAGAAACAATTAGGAAATCAACTTGCATCCATTAGCTCTGATCATGAAATTGAATTTGAAAATGCAAAGTTTGCTGAATTCTGTGATGAAAATGGTATAGATCATAATTTCTCTGCCCCTAGGACCCCTCAGCAAAATGGAGTATTTGAAAGAAAGAATAGAAATCTGGAGGATATGGCTAGAACCTTGCTACTTCTAGTAATTTACCTCACAGTTTCTGGGTAGAGGCTGTAAACACTGCATGCTACATAATCAATAGATGCATGACTAGACCTCTTGTTGAGAAAACTCCCTATGAGTTACTTAAAGGGAGAAAACCAAACATTTCCCATCTTAGGGCATTTGGTTGCAAGTGCTATGTGCACAATAATGGAAAAGACTCTGTAGGTAAGTTTGATCCCAAACGTGATGAGGGAGTATTCTTGGGATATTCTTCACATAGCAAAGCATATAAAGTGTTTAACAAAAGAACTTTGCATGTAGAAGAAAGTGTGCATGTAGTATTTGATAAAACTAACATTCTTTCTGAGAGACAGGAACATGAAGATGAAGCCATTGGACTGGTAAAAGACTTGGCTGAAGCATCAGCTCAAGTAAAAGTGACACCAACAGAAGGAACAAGTGATGGAACATGTTCTTCCATACAGGGCAACCTGACAAGGGGAAGAAATCAAAGAGGAATTGAAATAAATTCCTTAAAGGAACATGTTTATGAATTTGTTTCTCAGCAAATGGCTGAAACATCCAGCAGAAGCCAGTTGGTTGTGAAACCTCACAAGTATCAAAGTTCTCATCCCATTGAGAACATTCTCACTGATCCAACATCTGGAGTTAAAACCAGATCACAATTAAAGAATCTGTGTGCTTTTGATGTTTTTTTTATCTATCATTGCACCTAAAAATATTGTTGAGGCTTTGTAGGATGAAGATTGGGTGAATGCAATGCAGGATGAGCTAAACCAGTTTGAAAGAAGTCAAGTTTGGCACCTAGTTCCAAGACCCAAGGACAGATCAGTCATTGGTACAAAATGGGTCTTTAGGAACAAACTTGATGAAGATGGAACTGTTACAAGGAACAAGGCAAAATTGGTGGTCCAAGGTTACAATTAAGAGGATGGAATAGATTATGATGAGACTTTTGCTCCAGTTACAAGGCTAGAGGCAATCAGACTTCTCATAGCCTTTGCAACACATATGGAATTCACTCTTCATCAGATGGATGTCAAAAGTGCCTTCCTTAATGGCTACCTAAAGGAATAAGTGTTTGTGAAACAACCTCCAGGATTTGAAAGCAAGGAATGTCCTGAGCATGTGTACAAACTAGACAAAGCTCTATATGGGCTCAAGTAGACTCCAAGATCTTGGTATGAACGGCTATCAAAATTCCTACTGGAGCATTGTTACAAAAGAGGTAAAATTGATAGTACCTTATTCTTAAGGGGAAAAGGTGAGGATCTCCTTGTTGTGCAAATCTATGTTGATGACATAATCTTTGGGGCCACCACTGATAAGTTAAGTAAGGACTTTGCAAAACTAATGGGGAGTGAGTTTGAAATGAGCATGATGGGTGAGCTTAACTTCTTCCTAGTAGTTGCAGATCAAACAAAGTCAAAATGGAACCATGATTCATCAGCAGAAGTATACAAAAGAACTAATCAAAAAGTTTAAAATGGAGGATTCTAAAGAAATAGATACACATATCGCAACTGCCACTAAATTAGATGTTGATGAACCTAGTTCATCAGTTGATCAGAAGTTATATAGGGGTATGATTGGTTCACTCTTGGATCTTACTGTCAGTAGACCTGACATAGTTTTCAGTGTAGGGCTTTGTGCTAGTTTTCAGGCAAATCCAAAAGAGTCTCACTTGACTGCTGTCAAGAGGATATTGAGATATCTCAAAGGCACTACTGATTTGTGTCTTTGGTACCCTAAAGGTAGTAATTTCAATCTAGTAGGATATGCTGATGCTGATTATGCAGGTTTCCAAGTGGATAGAAAAAGCACCTCAGGTATGGCACACTTCCTTGGTTCATGTCTTGTATCATGGGCTACCAAAAAGCAAAATTCAATAGCCTTATCTACTGCTGAAGCTAAATATATGGCTGCAGCTTCTTGTTGTGCCCAATTACTATTGATCAAATAATAGTTGGTATATTTTGGAATTGTAGTGGGATGTATACCAATATTTTGTGATAACACTAGTGCTATAAGTATGACAAAGAACCCTGTTCATCATAAAAGGACCAAGCACATAGATGTTAGACACCACTTCTTAAGAGATAACTATGAGAAAAGATTAATCTCAATAGAATTCTGTGCTATTGATAGACAAACAGTTGATATCTTCACTAACACACTGAATAGGGAAAACTTTGAGAGGAACATGTTGGAATTAGGGATGATTAAGATCACCTAAAAGAACCAGTTCAGAATGCAATGAAAAAAAAATTCTTTTTGGTTAGAAGTTCTGACTTTATGTAAATATTTAGACTAATTCTTACTCAGTCTCATACTCTAATCAATATACTCATGTGACATGTGTTTATATTAACTCACTGATCTCTTACAAAGTTTGTTCTATTCTGACATTTGAGGCATAATCAAGAGAAGTTCTACTTGAAGAACCTGGTTCATCAGTATATGCTCATGAGAAAGTTCAGGTATGTTTCTATACTTTGCACAATTAGAAAGATTAATTTTCCAATCATGAGCAGAAGTCCTATTTTCACCAAACTTCCAAAAATTATATCCGTTGAGAATTGAACCAGTTTCATTCTCCTAGAATTCTAAGGAAAACGGGATTCTTGCCTAAAAACTAGCGTCACCTATTAATCACAAAGAGACCGGAGTTCTAAAGTGATTAGACTCCTGATTGACTACTGCAAAAAGGCTACCGTTACTGCATTTAATCATAATCTTCTTTAAATACACTCCACATACTCCTTTTTAGTCCATAACCGTCATTAATCTCTCCCAAGTTCTGATCATCCTCTTTCTCTCCAAAATCTCCAAAATTCCCAAAATTATCCTGAAATCCTTCACCATGACAAACCCTCAAGATAACCCTAGAACTCCCCCACCAGTGTCTCCCTCAAACACATCCTTATCTACACCCTCTAGTGACAACCCCAAACCTAGGTTTTGCCGGCAGAAAATGTTAGCAAGAAAACCTGTAGCTACTGGTTCTCTGAGAACAACTCTAAATGAAAAATTGAGAGCTAGCCAGAAGAAAGAGAGACCTGCTAAAGAATCTGACTCAAGTTCTAAGTCTGAAGCATTTATCTCTGCAAGCGAAGGAGAAGAACGTGGGTCTTCTCACACTGACAAAAATCAAGAAATCCCTGGCGAGGTAAATACTTGTTTTGTATTTTCTGATGTGGTAGAAAAGATGGATAATAGGTTTTTGTTGGTTGGTACTGTGAAAGATGTTAAGGATGCTGAGTCTAGTATAAGGGGAAAGAAAAGTAAAGACAAAATTCTTGCAATCTGTGGAGGGGTAGAGAAGAGCGGGAACAAATCAGGGGGAAGTTGCTCAGGGGAGGCTGCTGAAGGTCTTGTTCACTTGAGTGAGCAACAAGATGAACCTGGTTCATCTATTGAAGAAATCCTAGCTGACATCCTGAAGAAGGTTGGGGTCAGCTATGATCCAAAGAAGCGCAATGCTTCTTCCCAAAAGGCTCCAAATTCTTCTAAGCCCACAAAGAAAAGCAAGGTATCATCTCCTAAGTCTACTGTCCCTTCATTACCAAAGGGAAGAGCTACTAGAAGCAGGGTCAAACAAAGTGAGGCAGAGCTGCAGAAAGCCTTAGAGGAAAATAGGAAAAAGAAGAAGGAGAAGGGAAAAGCAAAAGTTGTGGAAAGTTCTGTGGCTGCAGAAGAGGAGGAGGAGGAGATGGAACTGGCCCATCAAGAAAGAGGTACAGCTAGGGAGGTTCCCACTCCTACACCAAAAAGATTCAAGACTTCTTCAAAGAAGTCTTCAGAACATGTATCTACTGAACCCTCCTTAGCTAAAAGAACCAGGTCTGCTGTGAAGGGAAAACAAAAGAAAATTATTGAAGAAGAAGAAGAATGGAGTGGAGAAGAAGAAGAGGGGGAGTCTGAGAAAGAACAGGATAGATTTGCCATTTTTGGCAGGAGAAAGATCTTGAAAGGAAGGTTATTGAAAGACCTAGAGGAGCCAAGTATGCTAAGATTGGTGGATGCCCTAGCTGCATAAGGATGGAAGGACATGGTCCTTCAATTGGATGGGAAACTGGCCAGGAAGGAGCTGATTGAGTTCATGGCCAATGCCACTGTCAAGAATGCGGTTGTCTCCAGCATGATAAAAGGAGTAAAGTTGCAGTTTGATGCACTAAACTGGGTGAGATTTTAGACATTCCTAGTGTGGGATATGATGATTATACTAGGCAAAGGTGGCCTTGTCTGGATTCTCTTCCTACTGCACTCCAAATCACCAGAAACTTTTGTGATTCTGCAACTGCTGAAGATGTGCCTGAAGCCAGCTTTGTTCAGAAGAGTGAGATGAGGGCTGAGCACAAGGTGCTATTTGAGTTTGTGAACAAATGCTTGCTGCCAAGGCAGGAGAGAAGGCACACTGCCAATTACATGTACTTGGTCCTCATGGAGTGCCTTGTGAGAAGAATGCAGATAAACTTGCCTACTTTTATTGTCAAACTATTGGATAGAGTCATCAATGGATCCAAAGCTCATGCCACACCATATGGGTTCCTATTGACTATTGTTCTGGAAAGGCTAAATGTGCCTTTAAAGAAGTGGGAAATGGCATCAAGCAAGGAGCACTTTGGTGTCAAGACTCTTATGGCTTGTGACTATCCAGTGAATGCCACCCCAGTTGAACCTGGTTCATCTCTGAAGACTCCTGTGAACAACAAGGTTAGGGCATTGGTTCAAGAATGTGGAACAAAAGATGCAGAAATTGCTAGGCTCCAGGCTCGTATTGTTGAACTGGAAAATGAGAGAAATGGCCTCAAAGTTGAGCTAGCAAAGGAAAAAGGAAAAGAGTGAAGGGATGCTTCAGACCATGCTCAACCTTCTCCAATCCCAACCTTCTAGTTCCTCCAAGCCTTAGGTTTTCCAGTTCCTATCTTTGAACCAGTCTAACCCCCCAATGACCCAGATTCGAGACTTTTCTTTGTTTTTGTTGCTCATGGTTGGATGTTTTTTCTTTCTTTTTGGGGTCTGATTTGTAGAAACATTTCCTAATCAATGACAATATGTTCTTTTTTTCTTGTTCCATGAAGCTTCTGATCTTAATAGTTAAATTTTTGTCAAGTTGATTATTGGTTAACTGAATCATGTTTTCACTTGCAGTTGCCCCAGTGGCCATGAGTAATAATTAAAATCTAGGATTCACATTATATGCAACTTTTCGATGATGCCAAAAGGGGGAAGAGATATTGTGCTTTACTTTGTATTCTGAAATAAAGTGATATTTATAACCTGATTAAACCTGGTCCTTAATGATAAGTTGGGTTGTCTAAGTTAAAGTGTTGATAATTAAGCTGAGTTCCACAGGTTCTCTGATCAGTAAAAGCACAGAGTTTTTCATTATCAAAAAAGGGGAATTTGTTAGCCCAAGTTCAGATGAAGTTTTAAAGATTGACAAAATGAACTCAGTTATGGACCAGGTCCATCACGTGAGACACAGTGGTTATCTACCTATAGGTGTGATATGCACGTGAAGAAGATAAGTCTCAAGGATCAGCAACAATATCTTCTGAACTGATCGAAAAATTTGCATAAAGGATAAGGAGATGAAGTCTCTTTATGTGAAGAGAACTAAATCCGGATCAAGAATAAGGGTTGGAGTTTGTATTGTTCTAGGACTCGAATTCGATGAAGGATCAGTAATTGAGTCTTAATCAAACTCTGATTACTAACTCTTTAAATAACTATGATTGTTCTCTTTTACATGTATTGCACATACGCAGAATTTAAACTAAATTGAGAGCAAAAGAGCTAGGCAATTTTGCAAGCAATTTATATGTGATTCAAGTGTGCATTCCTAAAGCTACATGAACCAGATTGAAGAACCAATTCTATTGTGTTTATTCTTATTCTAGTTCAATTATAGTAGGTGTTTCATATTTTACCTTTCAGCTTTTGTAGAAGCAATTGTAATAGGTACTTTGAGTATTCAAGTTAGGCTAACTTGAAAGTGTCGCAGCAGTTAGAGGCTAAATGCCACACTGGGATTAAAGTTTAATCCTTAGATTTACAAGAGTTTTGTAAATGCTGTTTTGGCTTAGTGATTTTAGTGGAAGTTTAGGAAAATCCTACTGAGTAGTAGGTCGTGGTTTTTTTACCTTTTGAGCCAGGCGTTTTCCACGTAAAAATCTCTATGTTTTTTATTTTATGCACGCTTAATTCTGCAAATAGTAATAGTAAGTACATCTAGAAGAACCAAGTTCTTTTAGTGCGAAAATTAGGTACAACACAAATCAACCCCCTCTTGTGTGGTATTAACATGTAGAACATCAACATGTTATCATCAAACCAGTAACTTAGCTACCAATAGTCAACAGCAAGGCCGTCCCTTGGAATTATGGCCGAATGACAGTGCTCTACAAAGGGAAAAAGGTTAAAGAAGAAGTTTGTGAGACCCATGGCCTGACTCGCTCGGGGAGATGCTTTGCCCCCGAGGAGTTAAGAAAAGCCAAAACCTCTAAAGATAACTGAGGGTCAGTGAAGAAAGCTGTGATCGAAGAAGAAGTGGGAGAATTGTTAAAGAAGATGAAGGTGTAGTACTATTCTATTGTAGAGCAGTTGAGGAAGACCCCTGCTCAGATCTCATTGCTCTCATTGTTAATCCATTCGAACGAGCACCGTCGAGCGTTGATGAAAATCTTAAACGAGGCCTACGTTCCTGACAAGATCTCGGTGAACCACTTGGAAAAGATAGCAAACAAAATATTTGCGGTGAATAGAGTTACTTTCTCCGATGATGAGTTACCCATGGAGGGTACTGAGCATAATAGGGTTCTTTATCTGACGGTGAAGTGCAAAGATACTGTGGTTACTCGAGTTCTGGTTGATAATGGGTCTAGTGCAAACATTTTCCCCTCTCCACCCTGGACAAATTGAAAGTGGACAATGAAAGAATTCACAAGAATAGTATTTAATTTCGGGGGTTCGACGGTGGAGGGAAAGATTCAGTCAGGGACATAGTGCTGGAACTGACAATAGGGCCAATTGAATTTACTATGGAATTTCAAGTGCTAGATATGGCGGTTTCTTACAATTTTTTTCTGGGTCGACCTTGGATTCATGCTGCCAAGGCAGTGCCATCTACCCTGCACCATATGGTTAAATTTGAATGGGACAGACAGGAAATTGTGGTGCATGGCGAGGATAATCTGTGTGCCCTGGGTGACGGAATTCTACCTTTCATCGAAGCTGAAGACGACAAGGGTCCGTGGGTCTATCAGGTCTTTGACACAGTATCAGTTGAAAAGATCCCAGAAGGTGAATGTGTTCCAATTCCGAAAGTAGCAGCCGCACCAATCATGGTGGCTTCGGAGATGTTGAAGAATGGCTTCGTACCTGGCAAGGGCTTGGGTGCTTCTCTGCAAGGCATCGTACAACCAGTGTCTCTTCCCAAAAACTTGGATACTTTTGGTTTGGGGTTCAAGCCTACAGCTGCAGACATAAGGCGATCCAGAAAGTTGAAACACAGGGCATGGGTTCTTCCAAAGCCCATCCCGCGGCTGTCCAGATCATTTGCCAGGCCTAGTGCCAGAAAGCGCCCAGTGTCAACGGTTCCTAGTTCATTGATTGATGTTGATGGAGATTTGGATAAGGGGTTCGAGAGGTTATTCGACGAGGTGAGTATGGTGGAAGCTGGAGAGGGATCGAGCAAGGCAGATGTGCAATTTGTGGGGCCCCGTGCAAAGATCAACAATTGGGAAGCTACTCTTCTTCCTACTCGGAGGGAGTGTTGGTAGTCGACTTGATTTTTCTTTTAGTTTAATCTAGATTATTTCCAGGGTTGTAATTCAGATTCTATGTTCCATCCGTTTAAATGAGTTAAGCCTTGTTATCTTAAAATTTCAATGAAATGCAATCTCCTTTCCTTTTCATTCCTGATAGTCTTATTTTTGTTTTTCTTTCCTTTCTTGTACAGTCCTTTTTATGCTTGTTTCAGTGACATGACATGCATGAGGAATCTCCGGCCCAATCTTAAATGCCAATATAATTCTGAAATAATAATACAAGAAATTGAGTGTGATGATGAAGTGGAACATGATGATGAGGAAGCCTTTGAGGAAATCAATAAAGAATTAAGCCATTTTGAAGAAAAACCCAAACCTAACCTGAATAATACAGAAGCAATCAACTTAGGGGATCAAGATAATGTCCAGGAAACTAAAATAAGTGTCCATCTGGAACCACAGCTCAGAGAGCAGATAATTAAAGCACTGTTTGAGTACAAAGATGTTTTTGCATGGTCATATGACGACATGCCGGGTTTAAGCACTCACTTGGTGGTTCACAAATTGCCCACTGACCCAGCATTCCCTCCTGTCAAGCAAAAGCTGAGGAAATTTAAAACTGATATGAGTGTGAAGATCAAAGAAGAAGTTACCAAGCAGTTTGATGCAAAGGTCATTCAGGTTACGCGGTATCCCACCTAGTTAGCCAATGTTGTGCCTGTACCAAAGAAAGATGGTAAGACCAGGGTGTGCGTTGATTACCGTGATCTCAACAAGGCGAGTCCGAAGGATAACTTCCCATTACCAAACATCTACATATTGATTGATAATTGTGCCAAACATGAGATTGGTTTTTTTGTGGATTGTTATGCGGGCTATCACCAGATCTTAATGGATGAGGAAGATGCAGAAAAGATGGCATTCATCACGCCATGGGGAATATGCTGCTACAGGGTCATGCCATTTGGTTTGAAAAATGCTGGGGCAACCTACATGAGAGTAATAACAACCATATTCCACGACATGATACACAGGGAGATTGAGGTGTATGTGGATGATGTAATTGTAAAGACCAGGAAGCAGTCTGACCACGTCCGGGATAAGAGAAAGTTCTTCCAAAGGCTTCGCAGGTACAATCTCAAGCTCAATCCTGCGAAATGTGCTTTCGGTGTTCCATCTGGAAAATTGTTGGGATTTATAGTCAGCCGATGAGGTATTGAATTGGACCCATCAAAAATAAAAACCATCCATGAATTGCCACCTCCAAAGAACAAGACTGAGGTGATGAGTCTGTTAGGGAGATTGAATTACATCAACAGGTTTATCGCTCAGCTTACGACAACTTGTGAGCCTATCTTCAAGTTGTTAAAGAAGGATGCTGCAATCAAGTGGACAAACGAATGTCAAGAAGCATTTGATAAGATAAAGGGGTATCTTTCAAACCCACCGGTGTTGGTCCCGTCAGAACCAGAGAGGCCTTTGATTCTGTATTTGACGGTTTTGGACAACTCGTTTGGATGTGTGTTAGGTCAGCACGACATCACCGACAAGAAAGCGCAGACCATATACTACCTCAACAAGAAGTTCACAGCTTACGAGGTTAAGTATACTCGGCTTGAGAGGATGTGTTGCGCCCTAACTTGGGTAGCACAGAAGTTGAAACATTACTTGTCATCGTATACCACTTACCTCATCTCTCGGTTGGATTCGTTGAAGTATATATTTCAAAAGCCTATGCCTATAAGGAGGCTCGCAAAGTGGAAAATCTTGCTCACGGAATTTGACATTGTCTATGTGACCCGGACTGCAATGAAAGCACAAGCGTTGGCTGACCACTTGGCTGAGAATCCAGTAGACGAAGAATATGAACCTTTGAAGACATACTTCCCTGACAAAGAGGTAATGCACGTTGACGAGTTGGAACAAGTTAAGAAGCCGTGATGGAAACTTTTCTTTGATGGGCTGCCAATATGAAAGGCGTTGGGATAAGAGTGGTACTTATTTCTGAAAGAGGGCAACACTACCCTGTTACGACTCAGCTTTGTTTCTATTGTACTAATAACATGGCCGAGTACGAGGCATGTTTCTTGGGTTTGAGGTTAGCTGTGGATATGGGTGTCCAGGAAGTCTTGGTCATGGGTGACTCAGACCTTTTGGTACACCAGATTCAAGGAGAATGGGAAACACGAGATTTTAAGCTTATAACATACCGACAATGTTTGCATGATCTTTGTCAACGGTTTCAATCAATAGAATTCATGCATATTCCAAGGATTCATAATGAAGTTTCTGATGCTTTGGCTACGTTGGCGTCAATGTTTCATCATCCAGATAAAGCATATGTGGACCCTTTGCAGATTCAGGTCTGCGATCAGCATGCCTACTGTAATATGGTGGAAGAAGAACTTGATGGTGAGCCATGGTTCCACGATATCAAAGAATACCTCAGAATGGGACTGTATCCAGTGCAGGCCACATGGGATCAAAAGAGAGCAATTTGACGTTTGGCAAGTGGATTTTTCTTCAGTGGAGGGGTATTGTACAAAAGAACTCCAGATCTTGGGTTGTTGAGATTCATAGATGCTAGACAGGATACAACTATTATGGCTGAAGTACATTCGGGAGTTTGTGGACTACATATGAGTGGGTACGTGCTAGCAAAGAAGATTCTCCGAGCAGGTTATTATTGGCTTACTATGGAGCGAGATTGTATTGGTTTTGTGCGCAAGTTTCATCAATGTCAAGTGCATGGAGATTTGATTCATTCTCCACCATCGGAATTGCACACAATGTCTGCACCATGGCCTTTTGTTGCGTGGGGCATCGATGTCATTGGGCCAATTGAGCCAGAAATATCTAATGGGCACAGGTTCATTCTGGTGGCCATTGATTATTTCACCAAGTGGGTTGATGCTAAAACGTTCAAGTCTGTGACCAAGAAACCGATGGTTGATTTTGTGCACTGAAACATCATCTGTCGGTTTGGGATACCAAAGGTGATCATTACAGACAATGGGGTTAATCTTAATAGTCATCTGATGAAAGAGGTATGTCAGCAATTCAAGATTATACATCGCAATTCCACCCCTTACCGCCCCAAGGCAAACGGAGCAGTCGAGGCGGCCAACAAGAATATAAAGAAGATACTGCGGAAGATGGTGGAGGGTTCCAGACAGTGGCATGAAAAGCTGCCTTTTGCATTGTTGGGTTATTGTACTACTGCTTGTACTTTAGTAGGGGCGACTCCGTATTTGTTAGTGTATGGCACCGAGGCAGTGATACCCGCAGAAGTAGAAATCACATCCCTTTGGATTGCCGCAGAAGCTGAAATTGATGATGATGAATGGGTAAAAGCCCGCTTGGAGCAATTGAGTTTGATCGATGAGAAAAGATTGGAAGCAGTGTGTCATGGTCAGTTATATCAACAAATAATGGCAAGAGCATATATTAAGAAGGTGCGCCCACGAAAGTTCGAAGTAGGTCAGCAAGTGTTGAGGCGTATTCTTCCATATCAGGTTGAAGCCAAAGGACAGTTCACCCGAAATTGGCTGGGGCCGTTCATCGTGACGAGAGTGTTGTCCAATGGTGCTTTGTATTTGACATACATAGAAGGCAAGTGTGTTGAAATGGCCATCAATTCCTATGCAGTCAAGAGATATTATATATGATTTTTGTTGTTTTAATTGTATTTGTTTGTACTTGGAATATTTTGGAGATTGGAATGACGAAGTCATTTTGTTCTGATATCTAAACACTTTATCCTTTGTTACCCCCTTTGAGCCTTATTTATTTTCTTTCATACCCCACTTTTGGAATCAGTAGGAAAGCTGAGAAACACAAACGTAAAGGATAAATAAAAGAAAAGAGGGAGACGAAAAATGAAAATGAAAAAGAAAAAAAGAGAAGAAAAGAAAAGAGTAGAAAAAGAAAAAGAAAAAGAAAAAGAAAAGAGAAAAAGAGAAAAGGCAAAAGGAAGAAAGAAAAAAATAAGAAGAGAAAATGGAACAAAAAGAAAGAAAAGTCACAACAACAAAGTAATTTTTATGACATGAACTACGTTCGACCTGATTCCTTTTAAGGACACGTAGGCAGCCTCACGGTTTGGTCCCATCATAATAAAAATTCAAAAGTCCCCAAGCAAGAAACAGGGGCAGAAGTTGCGGTTGTTGTGAGAAATCTGATTGCGGAAGTTGTAAATTTAAACCCAGCTGAATTATTTTGAGCCTGTAATACCGCTTCTTTCTAACCCAATCCAAAAGCCACATTACGGTCCAAAGAAAGACCTTCTGATCAGTCCTCGGGAAATGCCAAGTCGAGCAGATAGAGGTGATTCATCGCACGGGCAACACTCTGGTCCAAGCAGGAAAATAATAAAAATGAGAGAGTCTTATTGGTGAAAATACCCACGGGCACCGTAAGGCGACGGGAGTTGAGATAAATGAAAATGAGAGTGTCTTAATGGTGAAAACCCTCACGGGCATCCGTAAGGTGACGGGAGTTGAGAGAAATAAAAAATGAGAGAGTCTTATCGGTGAAAACCCTTACGGGCACCTTAAGGAGAAAATGAATTGAGAAGTGAACAGATGGGAGAGGTCTGTGGTTGAAAACCGTTCAAGACACCGCAGGATGAACAAGGTTATGGCTTGGGTGAAGAAATTAGGTTATGGAATTCTAGGGTAACAAAGTATGTCAATTAAAAGTTGATTGGCTGGACGGATTGGGCCGATTAGTCCGAAATGCATGTCATGATCAATGGTACCAGTTGTTCCACTCAGATAAGTCTCTTTCCTTTTTTCCTTTTAGTAAGTCATCCGGTTTTGGATTTTCTTTATCCTTAACTCTCAAGGTCATTGCATTTCATTCCATTCGGGGTTTTGTTTCTCTAAGATGTTTCAATGTCGGTCTTGTTCAAAGCAAATAAGAAAGGATTTCAAAGCTCACTACTAACTTCCGAAGATAGCAGGATGTAAAGTGGGGTATAGAGAGTCTCCGGAAGTTTCATCGGAGGAATGATTTGGTAATGTCATGGGAATTGCAAAGTTTCAGATAAAAGGGGTCAGAGATGTGAAACAACAGTCTAGGTATAGAACACTCGGATCATCAAAGGTCATGGGGTTTGAATGTCAGTCAGAAAGTCAAGCGGTTCAAGGCCAAATTGGGGAAGCAGGTCAAAGCAAAACACGACAGCGGAGGCATCTTCAACAAGAATGCCATCAACTAACTGCCATTTTAAATTGACAAGATTTTCCTTTTATTGAAATAGGGGCAGAAAATTTTCTTTATTTTGTCTATTTTGTCGAAGTCAGGAGCCCGCCTGGAGAACAAGGGAGCACATTTCATGTCAGCAGTCAGTAGCACGCCTGGAGAACAAGGGAATATATTTCAAGTCAGCAGTCAGGAGCCCGCTTGGAAAGTAGGGAATACATTTCAAGTCAGCAGTCAGGAGCCCACCTGGAGAACAAGGGAGTATAATTCAAGTTTTAGCTTTTAAGTTCTTATTGATAATATGATTCGGTCAACACTCATATATGAGCCCATCCACCAAACTGGGGCAGAAAATTTTCCTTGATTTGTTTGTTTTGTTGAAGTCAGGAGCCCGCTTGGAGAACAAGGGAGCACATTTCAAAGTCAACAGTCAGGAGCCCGCCTGGAGAACAAGGGAATACATTTCAAAGTCAGCAGTCAGGAGCCCGCCTAGAGAACAACGGAGCACATTTCAAGTTCCTCAGGAGCCCGCCTGGAGAACAAGGGAATACATTTCAAATTTAGCCATCAGGAGCCCGCCTGGAGAACAAGGGAGTACAATTCAAGTTTTAGCTTTCAAATTCTTACTAATAGTTGGTAACATGATGTAGTTTACAATCATATATGTACCCAGCCACCAAACTGGGGCAGAAAATTTTCTTTGTTTTGCATGTTTTGTTGAAGTCAGGAGCCCGCCTAGAGAACAAGGGAGCACATTTCAAAGTCAGCAGTCAGGAGCCCGCCTAGAGAACAAGGGAATACATTTCAAAGTTAGTAGTCAGGAGCCCGCCTGGAGAACAAGGGAGCACATTTCAAAGTCAGCAGTCAGGAGCCCGCCTGGAGAACAAGGGAGCACATTTCAAAGTCAGCAGTCAGGAGCCCGCCTGGAGAACAAGGGAGCACATTTCAAATTTAGTCAGGAGCCCGCCTGGAGAACAAGGGAGTACAATTCAAGTTTTACCTTTCAATTTCTTACTGATATTTGGTAACATGGTATAGTTTACAATCACATATGTGCCCAGTCACCAAACTGGGGCAGAAAGTTTTCTTCGTTTTGTTTATTTTGTTGAAGTCAGGAGCCCGCCTGAAGAATAAGGGAGCACATTTCAAGACAGCAGTCAGGAGCCCGCCTGGAGAACAAGGGAGCACATTTCAAGTCAGCAGTCAGGAGCCCGCTTAGAGAGTAGGGAGCATATTTCAAGCCAGCAGTCAGGAGCCCGCCTGGAGAGCAGGGAATACATTTCAAGTCAGCAAGGAGCCCGCTTGGAGAGCAGGGAATACATTTCAAATCAGCAATCAGAAGCTCGCCTGGAGAGCATAGGAATACATTCAAGCTCAGCAATCAGGAGCCTGCCTGGAGAGCAGGGAATACATTTCAAGTCAGCAGTCAGGAGCCCGCCTGGAAAGCATGGGAATACAATTCAAGTTCAGCAATCAGGCGTCCACCTGGATAAAGGGCAACATCTTAGATTATAATTCAAGTCGACAACAAAGGAATTCCACCAGGAGAATACAAGTCAACAAGGCAACAAGAACCGCAAGTTCAAGTTTGAAGATATAGATAGGATTTTTGTTAAAGCATATATCATAGTCTAGTCTAGCTTCTTTTATTTTGACATGGTGTAATAAGGGGGTTCAGTAAGCAGTAGCAGCAACAGTAGCAATAGTGAAATCACAGCTTCATAGTAGTCTTAGCTACCAGACCTTCCAGAACTACACTGACCTGATTCCTTTATAGCCAAGGATATGTAGGCAACCTCTGAAGCAAGGTTCAGTTAGACATTTTTCAAAAATGCTTCTCATGGAGTGCCAAGCGGGCAAAAATCCCTCATACTTGCTCATTTATCTTTGCCCGAAAACCCTTCGTGTCCCCGAGCAAAGAGGGGTAGCTATGAGCACGTGATTTTGCCTCGCATGATTTACTCCTACAGGATTCTTAAAATTATGATTTTTCTTTTAATTATTTGATTTTTAGGATTCAATTGCATAATTTTCATGTTTATTTGCATTTCTGCGTGCATTTTTAATTTATATAATTCATGAAAAATACAAAAATACATATTGCATTTGTATTTAGGTTTTAATTTTATATATTTTCGATTAATTAGTAGTTAGGTTTTAAAAAAATCACAAAGATTGATTTATTTTGCTTTTGTTAATTTTTAGCTTTGAATTTTGTTAGTTTTCTTTTAAATTGGTACTTAATTAGTTTGTTGTTAATTATTATTTGGAGTTAATTAAATTAATTTGGTAGGGTAATATAGTTTTGAGATTTAATTTAGGTTTTATTTTTATTTGAAAAAAAAAGATTTTTTTGAAAAGAAATAAAAAGGAAAAAGTGTTAAAGAGGATTTCAGATTTTAGGGCCAAATCTCCAAAATTCCCAAGCCCAAAACCGCCCCAGCCTGCTTACCCGGCCCAAGTCCACCCCAAACCCGGTCCAGGCTCCCCCAGTCACAAAACGACCCCGTTTAGCTAATTTCAAATCCCAGCCGTCGAGGTTTCTCGATCGAACGGCTGGGAAGCTAGGTTGTTTAAGTATAAAACTGTCCTAACATACCCCCTACCCCATCGTCTCTCATCACAACCAAACCCTAGAGACTAACCCTAGTAGCCCTAATTTTAATCCACCGTCTCCGCCGTCTGCCACTGCCGGAAATTGCCTATGGCGGCGGCGAGTCTCCGTTCCCCACCAAAATTACACCCTAGATTCCCCTCCACCTCCACATCCCAAATCTTCAAACATCTTCCCTCAAAACCTATCCTAATCCCTCGAATTTTGATCTGAAGTTACAAACCCTAGCGCCACCACAATCTCTCTGGTGGCGACGCCACCACCAAACCGCCTCAAAATCACACCCTACAGTCTCCTCATCTCCTTATCCTAAATTCCTCTCAAATACCCCCAAAATTGCTCGAATTTTAAATCTAAGGTTCCGGAATCCTAAACCCTAAATTGATGCATAAGGGTTTGTCTCAAGCGTGGGGTTGTCACGACCCAAAGCCAACTCGTCTTTTCAAAAATAGTTAAACATAAATAAACAGCTTAAATATGACTTAATAATATTAATTAGCGGAAATACAACCCAACATAGCCCTAATCGGGGCGACACAAGTCACGAGCATCTATCAGAATGTAAATCCACTACAAGGCCTAAAATATACAAAATCGGAATAATGAACAAAAGAGAGAAACATGGTGTTGCGAACGCTGGCAGTCACCTCCTTAACTCATGTAACTCTGCCTCTGATCGGCCAAAACCCGCTACCGGGTGAATAGATACCTGCATCTGCACACGAGGTGCAGGGAGTAAAGTGAGCACTCCAACTCAGTGAGTAATAAAGGTAAATAACAACTGAGCAGTAAGAAATCACGTAAAGCAAGCCATCATGCTGTATAGAAGTAGGGTACAATCCTTTGAGAAAATAGTGAAACTGTGAAATCTTTGGAAATATCTTGGCTCAGTTTAAATCTCTTTTGAAAATGATCTTTTCAACAGTTACGAAATGATTTTAAAATAGTTAGTGCTGATAAGCACAGAAAATCCGTCCCCGGGCATAAATACCACAGTATAACAGGTAAAAAGGCAAGTAAATTTACAAGATGAGCACATAAAAGTTCGCCCCTCAGGCAATATCTCAAAATAGTACCAGCCCCTCGGGAAATATCTCAAAATAGTACCAGCCCCTCGGGCTCAATATAAATCGCTCAAAACAGTATCAGCCCATCGGGCTCAGTATCATTCACTCAGCATAATATCAGCCCCTTGGGCTCACTCTCATATCACATGGGTACCCGCGCTCACTGTGGGTGTGCAGACTCTGGAGGGGCCCCTTACGGCCCAAGCGCTATATCAACATAAGGCCTGAAAGCCTTCTCACATCACACTCGAGACTGAAAGCCTCCTCACATTACACTCGAGGCCTGAAAGCCTCCTCACATCACACACGAGGCATGAAAGCCTCACTCAGTCCAGAAAACACCATAAGCCCCTCGGGCATCAATAAAATTGAAGAGCTCAGCCCAAACAACACTGGAATATCAGTTAAGTCTAAAAAATTCAATTAAAGTGGCTGAGTTTATAAAACAGGATAATCAACAGGACTGAGTTCAAGTAGTATATCAAATAGTGAGGAAAGAGTGATAAAAATCCACAGAGGACTCAAGTAGTCGGCATTAAGCCCAAAATATGGCAATCAGCCCAAATCATGATAATAACAAATAATTTCCAGTCAAATACGCGGTAAAATCATCAATCGAGACGGACCAAGTCACAATCCCCAACGGTGCTCTACCCCATGCTCGCTATCCGACGTGCAAGTCACCTCAATATAGCACTACGATGTGTAATCCGGGGTTTCAAACCCTCAAAATATCATTTACAATCATTACTCACCTCGAACCGGTGAGATCCCTAGCTCGCGATGCCCTTGCCCCTCAAATTGGCCTTCACGCACGTTGGATCTAATCAAAACCACAACGAATGCGTCACAATATGCCAATGGAACAATACCCAATAGAAAACAATCAAAAAATATTAAAAATCTCGAAATTAGCAAAAACCCTAGCCCCGGGCCCACTTCTCAAATCTCAGAAATTTTTACATTAATAGATTCCTTATCTTCTCACGAGTTCATACATACCAAGAACTCTCAAATCCGAGCTCAAATGACCCATCAAATCCCAATTTGACATACCAAAAACTCAAGCCCTAGTTCTTCAATTTTAGGCTTAATTTCCATAAATTTCAAGGTTAATTTCACATAATAATCGTGTTTTAAGAACATAGAACATACCTCCAATCAATCCCAGTCGAGACCCTCTTCAATTTTCATCCAAAAGCTCTCAAGGTTGCTAAAAAATGGTGGAAAATACCCTAAGCTCGCGGATGAAATGTCATTTTAAAACCCTTATGTCCAGATCTCATTTCTTCTTCTGTGATACCTTTACCTCTTCTACGGTATTTCTTCCTCTTCTGCGGAACTACACTATTGCGCTCAGGATCGTTTCTACGTCCCATATACGCTTCTGCGGACGCCGCATATGCGGACCACCATCCGCTTCTGCGGAAGTCCTCCCATGACCAAGAATTCACACCTGCGTCTCCCTTACCGCATCTGCGGAACCACATATGCGGTCCCTTTTCCGCAGATGCGGAAATACCAGATACCGGCAATCTTCAGAAATGCAACAAGTCCAAATTCATCCTGATGGCCATCCGAAATCACCCCGAGGCCCCCGGGACCTCAACCAAAAGTGCCAACCCATCCTAAAACATCATTCAAACTTGCTCTAATCATCAAAACACCTCAACCCACACCAAAATCATCAATTTACATCGGATTCAAGCCTAAGTTCTTTTAAAACTCCCGAAACTCGCATTCGATAAAAAACCCAACCAAACGACGTCCGAATGACCTGAAACTTTACACACACATCCCAAATCACTTAACGAAGCTACAACAACTCTCGGAATTCCATTCCGACCCTCAGATCAAAACCTCACCTATCAACCGGAATTCGCCAAAATACTACCTTCACCAATTCAAGCCTAATTCTACACCGGACCTCCAAAATCACTTCTGATCACACTCCTAAGTCACAAATCATCTAAAGAATCTAACCAAATCATAAAAATTCTGATCCGAGCTCATATACAAATAAGTCAACTCTCGGTCAAACCTTTTGAATCCAAAGCTTTTAGCTGAAACTGTTCTTTCAAATTCATTCCAAATCTTTCTGAAAACCAAAACCAACGATCTATATTAGTCATAATACCCAACACGGGGCAAGTTATGCATGAGAACTGGCGATCAAAGTGCAAAAGTTCAAAACGACCGGTTGAGTCGTTACAGGGGTTTATTTTTTCAAGGTTCGATTGGTTTCGTCCCTCAATAATGCTACGTATTTGTTCTTACCAAGAACAAGTGGGTGACATTATTGGGGACGAAATCAATGGTTCGATGTCCATTTCGATTCTATACAAATAGGTAAGGGTTTCTTCACTTCTTTTGATTTTTCTTTCAGATCGATCCATTTTATTCCTCACCGCTTTCCCTTGAGTTGAAGTCCATGTTCAGATTCGGAGTTTGAATTAATTTTTGTTCCTGTTTCCCCTGTTAATTGAAGTGTATAAATCTTGACCCTTCTGTTTTGTTTTAATGATTAATAAGCTTGAGTATTTTGTGTTATTTAATTTAGGTTTAGACTTGTTTAAATCACTGCTTAGTTTAATGGCGATAAGTTTTATAATTGAGTTTCTTGTTAAATGTTGGTGTGAATGCTTGTAGGTTTGATTCATGTTTAATTTGTTTCCAGTTGTTAAATTTCTGCATTTCTTTTAAGATTTTTCATCTTTTGATCTGTTTGAAGCCCTAGCGTTTGAGTAATCTTGTTTGTCACATTTCAAGGGGTTTTAGGGTTTAATTGTCAGTCTGAAAACTAGAGGGGCCTCAAAGGAAGGGGTAGAAGGTAAATAACAAGGTTTGCTTAGGGGTAACTTAGAAAGTATATAATAGGGGAATCTTGTAGTAACCACCTAAGAAACCCCTAGAAGCTTCTAGCAAGGGCTCATTTTTAAATTCTGATATTATGACTTGGCAAACAAGTCATAAAATCAGGGACCTAAGGGGTAAAATAAAATCTGAAAGGTTGCCCTATTTGCTTGCCTATAAAGGCACCCTTTTCTTGCCTTAGAAGGCAGACCCAAGAGATTTTAAGAGCTAAAAAAATCCAGAAAAACTTAAGGCGGCTGAAAATATTACTAAGAATTACTGTTTCATTAAATTTTGATTTAAACTTTGAGGTCTCTTTGGATTTTCTGAGGCAGTCTTCTGATTCACATAGATCTAAAATGGGTTGAGGTTAATTTTGGAATGTGCTGGGTTGAGCTGTGTTGAAATCACTGTTGTATTAGCTTCATATTCTGAAAGTTCAGTTCCTGAATATGGAGTTATGTTATTGTTGTTGGCTGCTGCCTTACTCAACTGGTCTCTCATTTTCTTTCTTTGTTTCACTCTCAGGTACACATCTCCGACTTTAAGCATGTAAAAATAGCATGTGAATTGCTTGTGACGAGGATGCATGAAGAATTTGTTTCTCTCTTAGATGTTCTTTTTCCTAGTTTCCTCCCAGTCCATTATGTTCATTTTTGCTCATCATGTTTAATGTGAATTCATGTTTGAAAGTTCTGAGTTCTAGGCTAGAATTGTAATGAAGATATTGTTGGGACTGTTGACTGCCATCCATTCGATTCTTCATGTTTTATGACTGGTATAAAGGTCAATTCATTTTAGATCTATGATGTATTTATGAAGTTGAAACTCTAGGGATATATTGTCAATTATAAAGGTGTTATAGCTGAAAATATGCATGTATATGAAGTAGGCTTGGAAGGAAAGTGATAATGATAGAATGTACCAGGTTTACTGTTATATGATTCTCTGATTTAAGGCTTGAACCCTTACTAGGGTCCATAAGTTTGGATTGACTTTGATTTTCACACATCACTTATTCAGATTCATTCATACACAAAAGGATTCTGGTTTTTATTAATTTTAGTAACACGTTAGCTTGGTGTTGCTTATTTCCACACATGGGTTCTAAAGTGTGTAAGAGATTATGAGAATAATGTTAGTTTAAGAACAAATTTGAAGAATCATGTGTTGTGATTTTAATGCTTGCACCTATTTTTTTTCTCCGAAAGTTTAAGGTTATTTAGTTTTATTTTAAAAATGGGTGAATTCAATCTTTGATATCCTCTATCGTATGATTCCGATTGCCAGAACTGTGTTGTGCACAGTCACTTTAAAACAATTTGGATGCTCCTGACCTTGGGTTCCCCCCTTGGTTTGATTGGTTCAAGAGAACTGAAAAATGCAAAAAAAATCAGCCTCTTGTGTTAGCCTGTGGACTCAAACTAGGGATTTAACCCTTTGCTGAATCTACCTGTTCCGATTTGGGCTCATCTCTGGGCCCAAGCTTAAACACTTCTTTGAATATGAGTTGGGCCTCAATTTTGATTCACGTAATGCCCAGCTCTAGCGCTAGCTTGACTGTCTTTGGACTTCACGTGGGGAGACCGTTTGTGGTTGTTGTTTGTTAAATAAATGGCCTTTGCGAACCTTTAACCACATTAGTGTTAATTTATTAAGTCCATTAATTAGATTTGAGGTGTGCCATACTAGATAAAACATAGCTTATGGCCCTACGACGCCTAGTTTAAATGTCATTTAATTTAGAATTGAGGTGCGTCATGCCAAACAAAAATGACATTTGCGTGGCCCTCATTTTAATTAGCTTTAACTCAGCCTTAGAATTCGAGGCGTGCCATTTAGCAAATTCCACGGCCCTCGCAAAGTGCAAACGCGTAGTTGCTTTAGGCGTGTATTTTAATAATCTACTTTCCTAAACTCGGGTGCACATTTATGTGACCCAAATCGAAATCTCAACGATATTAAAATATGTCAAAAACCACAAGTGCATTTATGTGACGTGGTTCGAGACGTGTTTTAATAACGTTGTAATTTTCTTTAAAAAAATAAATAAAAGCGGTTAAAACTAAAATTTACACATGGGTTCATAATTGTTTAAAATCAGATAATTAAGCCGGATATAATAGTTGAGCGACCGTGCTAGAACCACAGAACTCGGGAATGCCTACCACATTCTCCCGGGTTAACAGAATTCCTTACTCGGATTTCTGGTTCGCGGATTGTTAAACAGAGTCAATCCTTTCCTCGATTCGGGATTTAAACCGGTGACTTGGGATACCATAAATCTCCCAAGTGGCGACTCTGAATTTTTTGATAATATAATTCCGTTTCGATTGTCAATTTAAGTTGGAAATAACTCTCTTTATTATACCCTCCCCGGGGTGTAGTAGAAAAAGGAGGTGTGACATTAGTCAGAGACAATGGGTGCTTGAGCACTCATAATGATCTATGTAGATCTTCCACTGTCGATAGTGGAGATTGTATTGCGCTTCTCGCCATTGTCAGGGCTCCGGTTCTATGGAAGAAAGGGTAAAAATATCTTCTCATATTAATTTTAATAGAGCAGTGGCTATTTTTGCTCAACATTAGAATTGCTGGATAAAAAATAAATACCACCTTAAATAGTGGCTATCCCACACTATTTTTATTGGTTTTTACTTCCAACTTTTCCCAAAAAAAAAAATGCAGGAAATCTAAAGCACAAAACACTTGTAAAGAATTTGCAAAGGCTTGCTTGTATAATCAAAGTCTCTTGTTCAAACCTTTTTCTCTCCATAACTTCCATTGGGAATTACTTTAAAGTTTAACAATATAAATAAAAAAAATTCTTCCGAATTTAGAAATTATATTGTATTAATAAATTAGAATGAGGGGAAAAAAGAAGCAAAGTGTTATAAATAGAATTTTATTTATGGTGAATGTCTATATTTAGACAGATTCTAGGGTTTATTACTTGGTGGCTAAGTCACCATTTCCCTATAAATAGAGGATTCAATTCCATTATAACACATCCCAAATTCAATAAGAATTCTCTCTCCCTACTTTTCTCTACAATACTCTTCTTCTTCTTTTATTGTTTCATAACATGTTATCAACATGAGACTCTAACCAATTGAGTAGAAGCTTTGGGATTGAGCATAATGATTGTCAATTGTTCCATGAACTTCCTTCATGATTAAATTCTGAATTTAAGGTATGTATTTTACTGTATTTTTCTCTTTTATTATAATAATTTTAAATATAAGCAAAGAAAATAAATATTAATTATAACTCTAATGGAGTTAGTAAGAAATTATAACCACTTGAAGTGGTAAAATTTCTATGTCTTGCCATGATCAAAGTCACGTATGATCGTGCCCGTCCCATTGAATTTGCTCCATTCTCATTCCCTTAAGAGAATGTGATAGCAATATGTGATAAATCTGAAAAAAGACAAAACTATTACCGCCAATGGATGTGGACGTGGCAATAGACGAAATTATAATCGTCATTATTGTGATAATGAGAATAATAAGGATTCTCAAAATAATCCTTCACTTTGTGAAAGTAATGTTTGTCAACGATTTGACATGAGATTTTGTAAAGCACATATAGATGATTATGGTCCATTCATGATTTGAATGTGAAAACATGTAATTTATGAATACATATTCATTCTTCAAAGAATATGAACGTAGTAGTAGTGAATATACTCACCTCTAGAAGGAGGTTTGAGATGATATAAGAAAATAATGTCATTATTATGGCATAAATGGTCATTGGTCACACACTTATTGTATGCCAAAATATTTTGGCATTGTGATTATTAAAAGACAACAATAATGCAAGAAACAGATCTTGCACATAATTTTGACCATAACCATAATGACATAATTTTCTCTTTAAAAGAGATATTCACCATATGGATGTTGATGAATATATGGTAGTACAAAATTAATTGAAAGCTCTAGAAGAGACAAATATACTATTTTGGAGAAAATTGATTATCAATAAGACGTTGTGTTGTAGTAAGTCTCAAAGAAACTTATTGAGTTTCCAAAGTGTACGCGAAAGCATTTGATTATATTGAGATTATAAATAAAGGAAAGATTTAATATCTTCTATTACTACAACTTGTAGCGGGGTAATGTGTATGTGAAAAGCTACCCGCTTTATTCTCCAATTTGTACTATACAAACAAAAGAATACCACAATAAAGAGAAGTTTATTGATATAAAACCCATATCATAATAAACTTGGAGTTTATTGATAATTGCACACGTCATGGTGTAAAATCTGAAGTTTACCCATATCAATTTAAGTATGATGTGCAAAAATAAAAGAGAATTCACATGGGTAAATATTAAAGAACTAGAAAATTCTTTACGAATTCTCTTATGTTGCTTGTTCTCATTAATTAATCGACCAACTAAATTGGATTTGAATCCCATGAATGCTGAAAATATTAAAGGTGAATATGGGCCCATTCACCTGACATGTATACCACATACGATGCATCTATGAGATGGTTACGTGTGCGATTATTGATAACCCGCAACATGGTATTTTGCGAGGTAACTTGCTCAATAATTTAATTTCAAGCATAATTTCCAGATTTTCTATTCAAGAAGTTCATCTTGATAAGTTGGTTTACATCATAGTTGGTTTAGCAAAATAATTTATTAAGTGCCTCTACTTAATAACTAAATAATTGCTTATGAGAACAAAGTTATCTATATCAGTTTGATATATGTTATATACCAAAGTATATTATTTTCTCCTCTCACAAGTGGTTCAAAGTCAGGAATCAAATAATTCCATCTTATTATTATTGATGTAGTGTATATTTTGATTAACGCCATAACGTACAAAGGCGGGTTTTCAAAGTTGAGGAAACAAGTTAGTTTTTCTAACATGAGGGGGAGACATGATAAGCAGTTGAAAAATAGTTACGTGGAATGAATTATCATTTCCACATATAGATTCTCGAATAAGATAATATGAACTTTAAGTTCATAAAAAGATAATTCATGTGCAATATATTACAAAGCATACCAGACACATTTGCTGATCCAAAGAAAGTAACTATATTCTTGTTATAAATGCTCACATTAAGTCCTAGAAGGACAAAGTCTATGGTATGGTTAAAGCGTATAGACAAATTCGGTTTCAAATAAAACTTCTTGACAAAGAAGATGAGCAAATGATCATAATAAAGGAGGCAAGCGATCTAGAAGATCACATGACATAACACTTCATAAAATCTCATAAGAGATTCAGGTACCTAAATATATGAATGAAGAGGTCTCTATGTTATGTCTTTATGAAAAATAAGAAGGTTGGAAATGATATAAAATATATGTCGACGATATCTATGATAACGCTATATATATATATATGAGGATCTTAAGTCTGGAGAAACAATTTCGAATAGAATTGGTTTCATATGAAAGGCATGTAGTTTTGAACTTGTAGTTCAAATACTTTCAAGTATATAGTCAATGACATGTTCAATCAGTTTTCGGTATAATATTTGTCTAGCATGACATGAAAACTTGATATGCATCTAAAGTTTATTTATTTGACTTATATGACTTAACAATCCTTGAAAGTTTTAAATTGCTTAAAGCATATAAAATTCATGGTCATGAAGTACTATATCCTAAGTACAATTTGTGCACATACGTATCTAGCTATAACTATAAGCATGATAATGTGATAGCGAGAATACCTCTACGGAGATATTGAAAAGTCATTCCACGACATTATATGAAGACATTACATCTCTATCAAGAATGATGATTTCAAGGTGTACTATATTCATTCAGGTTAATATGGCTGATTTATTTATCAAATACCTACCAAAGATCTTTTGAATATGATGCACAAGATTGGAATGCGAAGACTCAAGGATGTGAATTGATGCTCTCATCAGGGAGAAGCGTTGCACTCTTTTTCCCTTACAAGGTTTTGTCCCACTGGATTTTCCTTGCAAGGTTTTTAATGAGGCAACCAAAAGGCGTATTGCTAGATATGTATACTCTTTTTTCATCTCTAGATTTTTTTCCTACTGGGTTTTATTTTAGTTAAGGTTTTAACTAGGCGCATTATCTGTTGAATAGACATTCAAGGGGGAGTGTTATAAATAGAATTTTATTTATGGTGAATGTCTATATTTAGAGAGATTTTAGGGTTTATTACTTGGTGGCTAAGTCACCATCTCCCTATAAATAGAGGGTTCTATTCCATTGTAATACATCCGAAATTCAATAAGAATTCTCTCTTCCTACTTTTCTCTACAATACTCTTCTTCTTCTTTTATTGTTTCATAACACAAAGTATTTTTTTTTTTGGGACTTCACGATATATATAGGGAGTGAGAGAAATTTGAACAAAAGTTAGAGGAGAGAAAATTAGAAAATAGTTAAAACTTACATCATAGATGTTTAAAAGAATATTGAAAAAGTCGCTGCTGTAAAAGCTTGAAGAGAAATTTTTAATATGAACAAACTTCACTTTCATGTCTAAATTAATGAAAGAGCAAATCACCTTCTTTTAGCTAACTCACTTCCCTTTTTATTATGGATACTCAATTAATAATGAGAATATGGAAATGATACTTGAATTTAAATTGAATAAATTTTTATTTCAATCATCACATGGAAATGCTCAAAGTCAAAGAAAGCAGAGGCGGATCAAGGATTTGAAGCTAATAAATTGAGAATTCTAATCTTTTTAAGTTATTGGGTTCAAAATTATTAATTTGTACATTCTTAATAGATTTTTTTATATAAATACAGAAATTGGACCGAAATTATTGGTTTTGCCGAATCCGTTAGAGCCTAGAGGCATGCTAGCTCCGCCCTGTTTGAAAGAAGGACAATTTTATCATTTGGATTGTTTTATCCAAATTTAGATAATCCATCATTATATTGTTATATCATATTCGTTGAGGTTTAAAATATAATACTATGATTATTCTAACAAATAAAGGAGGATTTCTTTCTTGGAGAGAGCTCCTTTCTTCATTTGAAGACTTTTAGTAATCATCTCGAAAGAACTTAATTTGTCCCCTGCAGTATCTGCTCTGTCTAATTTCACATATGTGTCTATCTTGGTCTGAATTTGTTGAATTAATTCTTTACCAAATAGTTTGCCTTGGATGTCTGTCTGGAGTAATTTGATCCAGAATTTATTATAAAAAATTCTATGAAGGCAAGGAATTCCTTCATCGGTATAACCAGTTTGAACATCCCATTTCATGATCCATGGAATTGAAAATTCTATGAAGAAATACATTGATGCAATACCATCATAAAAGATATTATCTTTTTGTAATGAAATAATTCTGGGAGATATGTCTACCCATTGAGTATATAAACAATTGTTATATCATATTCGTTGAGATTTAAAATATAATACTATGATTATTCTAACAAATAATGCATGCAGATTAACTATAATAATAACCAAACCAAGTATAACACAATACAACATTTAAAAAGGTTAATTTCCTAATACTTTTAACCAAGCGTACCCTTAGGGTACACAATGGTTTCTTTCTATTAAGGTTTTTGTTCAGTTTTTTAAGTATACATAGGTTATTGTTTATTATTTGAATTACTTACTTAATCGCTTGTCTTTACATCTTAATTTATGTTGATTATGCTAACTTGACTACTTTCTTGGCCCTTAATGTAGCCAGTTTTTATGTTATTTGAGCTTAAACGCTAACTAAATTGAAAGGCTTATGTAAGTTTGACTGTTTGAGGTAGTTCTCTGATACATTTATTGGATAGGGTTTAAGCTATTTTGTTTTCCCCTTCATTTTCAACTTGCCGTTCACTTTATTATTTTTAGCATGTAGCTTCTTGCCGTAATTAAAGCTATTATTTTTGTAAATCATTCACCAAATTTGTGTTTTGATTCATTTTTTATATAATACATCATACAAACGATTATATTTTGTAATATTTTAAGTTCGTTATGTTAACTAAATCATTTTTTTATCATCGATGTACAAAAATATAATTTAAAGTTGAACTTTTAAATTTTTAAAGAGCTTATAACATTGAGTGTATCTAAAGTTTACACGACATCACATTATCTATCCAACCTTTCAAAATAACTTTTGTAGCTCCCCCGTTTTGAATTTTTGTTTACGTTTTGCAAAAGCGCTAGAAATGTTACTGTTTGACCAAAAGATATCTAAATCTTTTTTATTAAATCAATTAATGATAATGATGAGGGGTAAATCCTAGTTAAGGATAATTAACTTTAGATCCGAGATGAATAATATGAATAGAAAAACATAGCCGAGTATAAATGTTGGCAATGATTATGGCCATGTTTAATAGTATAAAGAAAGATGCATTAAGTAACATTAAGTAACAATAAAATGTAAATAAATGAAAAGAATCACCCATTGAGTGAGACGAATCTTCTTTCATTTGATAAAGATAAATGATAGACAAATACAAGAACCTTAGGACCATTTTTGGATCTGATGAAGGTCTGGGATCACGGATCCTCCTATCTCTTTAGAGAGATGTGTTTACATATTTTCTACAGAGAGGGAGATGGAGAGAGAGAGAGAGAGAGCCCCCTTTTTTGGAAGTCCTGTCTTCCTATTTATAAGGGGTATTCCTAGAAAAGACCTAAAAGAAAAGGTATAATTAGAGGGAATATTAAGTAGAATATTCCTTTTGAGCATTCCAAAGCAAGCTAGTTGTTTCATCACTGTCCGGCCTGGGACTTATATATGATTGTCCGACCTCGGCCTTATTGATGATTGTCTTGTAAGGCCCTGTGAAATCCCTACTCGAAAATCCGGATCCCGTGGTGCCAAGTTAGGAGCATGTATTAGTAAGTCATAAATGGTCCTAAGAAGTTATGTTGTTTCCAGGGAAGGAGTTATGGTTGACCCTCAGAAGGTTGCGGCAGTGAAGAATTGGCCTAGACCTACCACTCCAACCGAGATCTGCAGTTTCTTGGGATTAGCTGGGTACTACAGGAGGTTTGTGGAGGGGTTTTCTACTCTCTCCTCTCCTTTGACTAAATTGACGCAGAAAGCAGTTAAACTCCAATGGTCTGATGCTTATGAAAAGATTTTCCAAGAATTGAAATCAAGGTTGACAACAACACCGGTATTAGCCCTACCAAAGGGTACCGAGGGATTTGTGGTGTATTGCGATGCTTCGAGAGTCGGTCTGGGGTGTGTGTTGATGCAACGGGGCAAGGTTATAGCATACTCCTCTAGGCAACTCAAGAATCATGAGAAGAACTATCCAACCCATGACTTAGAGCTAGCAGCTGTGGTGTTTGCACTAAAGATTTGGCGACATTATTTGTATGGGGTCCATGTGGACGTATTTACCGATCGTAAGAGCCTTTAATATATCTTCAAGCAGAAGGAGTTGAACCTGAGACAAAGAAGGTGACTAGAGTTACTCAAAGACTACGATATTGATATTCACTACCACTCGGGAAAGGCTAATATTGTGGCAGATGCACTTAGTAGAAAATCTATGGGGAGTTTGACTCATTTGGGGGCCTATCGGACACCGTTGGCTAGGGAGGTTCACTGTCTAGCTAATTTGGGAGTTCGTCTGGCAGACTCTGATGAAGGAGGGGTAATTATACAGAATAGAGATGAATCATCGCTTGTGGTAGAGGTAAAAGAAAAGCAATTCAATGATCCATTGTTAGCACAACTAAAAGAAGGGGTTCACAATCATAAGACCACAACTTTCTCCTTGGGCATGAATGATGGTACCCTACGGTACCAAGACCGCTTGTGTGTTCCTGATATCGACAGTCTTCGGGAAAGGATCATGGCAGAAGCTCACACATCTAGGTATTCCGTGCACCCAGGTTCTACAAAAATGCATCATGATCTCAAGGAAATTTATTGGTGGAACAACATGAAGAGGGATGTGGCGAAATTTGTGGCAAAATATCCGAATTGTCAACAAGTAAAGGCCGAACATCAAAGGCCCAGTGGATTGACACAATGCATAGACATTCCAATGTGGAAGTGGGAGATGATTAACATGGATTTTGTGGTAGGGTTGCCGCGCAAGTTCGACTCAATTTGGGTGATCGTGGATCGACTCACGAAATCGGCGCACTTCTTGGCAGTTAAATCTACCGACACAGTGGAACAATATGATCAGTTGTATATAAAAGAAATAGTCAGGTTGCATGGCACTCCAGTCTCAATCATTTCAGATCGAGGGGCTCAATTCACAGCTAACTTTTGGAAGAAGTTTCAGCAGGGTTTGGGTACGCAAGTGAACCTTAGCATAGCTTTTCATCCACAAACCGATAGGCAAGCAGAGTGGACTATTCAGACGCTTGAGGACATGTTGCGTGCTTGTACTATTGATTTCAAGGGGGGTTGGGATGACTATTTGCCACTCATAGAATTCGCTTACAACAACAGCTTCCACACTAGTATTCAAATGGCACCGTTCGAAACATTGTATGGTAGGAGATGTAGGTCTCCCATCGGGTGGTTCGAGGTTGGAGAAGCGGAATTGATAGGGCCGGACCTCGTGCACCAGGCCATGGAGAAAGTCAAGCTTATTAAAGAAAGGTTGAAAACTGCTCAAAGTCACCAAAAATCCTACTCGAATGTACGTCGCAGAGATTTGGAGTTTAAAGAAGATGATTGGGTATTCTTGAAAGTTTCCCCTATGAAGGGTATCATGCGGCTTGGAAAGAAGGGAAAATTAAGTCCAAGGTATGTCGGACCATACAGAAGCATTCAAAAAATCGGTCAGGTGGCATACAAGCTCGAGCTGCTGCCCGAGATGTCATTAGTACACCCGGTTTTCCATGTTTCTATGTTAAGGAAGGTGGTAGGGGATCCGTTCTCCATTGTGCCAGTTGAGACTATTGAGGTAAACGAAGAGCTATTGCCATTCTTGATAGGCAAGTTCAAAAACTGAGAAATAAGGAAATTGCATCCGTGAAAGTATTATGGCGGAGCCAGCACGTTGAGGAAGCTACTTGGGAAGCCGAGGATGAAATAAAGAAGAAGTATCCATACTTGTTTGAATAATCATATAATAACTTTTATGCATTTAGCTCCTTTGAAACTGTATTTGTTGGCTGGACTTATGCAAAACCGTCCTCTTTTTGGTAGGACATGTAGCCTTGAAGTCCTGAACTTAGAGTTCCAGTTCAAAAATTAAGGTCATGTAGTCCTGAACTTAGAGTTACAGGTTCAAAAGTTAAGGACATGTAGTCCTGAACTTAGAGTTCCAAGTTCAAAAGTTAAGGACATGTAGTCCTGAAGTCATGAACTTAAGGACATGAGCAGAAGGGTAATTTCGTTCGGGTAGTTAAAGTTTATTAAAGCAGTGGCTAAAGACTAAAGGCATTTTAAACGGTGGCTTAAAAATAAATATATGTAGTATTAGTGGCCAACCGTGCACTTCCCCCTAATTTTGATTACTTTTAAAATTGTGACTATTTGTCAATTACCACATATAAATCTGGCTATTTTTGAATTTCATCACAATTTTAAGCAAGCTTCAAAACACATTACTTTATGGAAATTTTGAAGAAGCACTATATATCCACATGGCCACCAATGCGTGTGGTGGGATAGTTGGAATCTATTCACCCTTGTGGTAGAATAGTTGAAACCAATTCACTTGTAACCAGACATCTCGAGTTTTAAGTAATCCGAATTAGTTATTTAGTGTGCTTCGGGTACCGAATATCTAAATCCAAAAAATATACTTTTGTATGATCCAAATAGAAAACTTAGGGTGTATTTGGTACGAAGGAAAATATTTTTCAATTTTTTCATGTTCGGTTGACTCAATGTTTTCCCTATTATGATAATAAAAAATATTTTCCAAAACTCTTCTTCAACCTTTCTTACCTTATTCTCAATTGCCATACCCCTCCCCCAAACCCCAAAACACCTATCCCATCCCACCCCTAACCTACCCACCCTCCTCCAACCCTCCCTCACCTTAACCCACCCACCCCACCGCTGTCTCCTCACTCTAATGTTAATAATCTATATTGCTGTAAGTAAATAAAACATTAATTTTTCTGAAAAATAAAATAGAAAGTTAGTAGAAACAATTCTGAAAA
>MU724123.1:17676-30359 GCA_026770625.1 Nicotiana glauca | reverse complement strand
TCCCAGGATAGAACGATTTAACTCACCAGTATATCGGTACCTAAACTTTAGTGATCGGCAAACCACTCGATGGTCGTAAAATACACTAAAATATTTTGTGCAGAAGAAGAAGAAGAAGATTCAGAAAATTTCGTAAGTAAATATTCTGGGATTTGAAGGTCTATTTATAACCAACTTGGTGATGTTTCTGAAGAGGTTTGAAACCTTTCAGAATAGTTATAGCTGTTGGAACAGGTGTGACCCTATGAAGAGGTTTGCAACCTTTCAGAATAGTCATGGCTGTTGGAACAAGTGTGACTCTCTGAAGAGGTTTGCAAGCTTTCAGAACAGTCATGGCTGTTAAAATTTTTTTGAGGGAAATTTAAAACAAATTTAAATTAATCCGGGAAAGAAAAACGGGCTAGACTGGACCGAGTCGCGGGTCATCCCTCTATTTCTTTTCCCACCATTTTCCATTCATACCTATTTTATTATTATTTAATAAATAACAAACCCAACAATCCTCCATATGAATGGAGAATGGCTATAAACTTAAAGGAATGCACGGACGTGTGTCTGTTTTACAAGCAAGAATTGATTGCCTTTGGATAAGTAGGTTTTCCTTTGAACTTTTCGTGGTGAACTTATATCGGATATACTCGGTCAATCGGTAGATTTGATATCTTTGAAGCTTCGAGATTTGTTGTATACCTAGACAACATAAGTCATACAATCAATCCTTAACCATCTATGGTTCTCACAGTTGTGTTCGTTTCAGCCATGAACACCGCCTGGTTTTATGAGTGCTTAGAGAATGGGCCTTTACTTTCATTCTCTTTGAAGCGGCTTATACTTCACACTCACATAGGTGATTCCTAAACATGTAATCTTAAAGACACACTATCTGGTCATATCCTGCCAAACTTAGCAAATCATTAAAAAGCTTTAAGCTTTATTGACTCATCAAATAGCCTTAATGCTTTACCTCGTTTTTTGAACATTGTCTTCATCACGAGAATGTGTTGAGTTAGTTGACAATGTTGAACCGTCATTCATAACTTTGTTTGATCTCTTTGAACATAGCTCTTGGGATCTCCAGTCTGCTAGGTAGAGTTACCGCCATGATGACTTGTCCTAGGCCTTTAACCCCATTCCCTTTGATGATCTTTCAATCGACTCTCTAGATAGGCCTTTTGTAAGTGGATCTGACACGTTATCTCTTGACTTTACGTAGTCAATTATGATAATACCACTAGAGAGTAGTTGTCTAACGGTATTGTGTCTCCGTCAAATATGATGAGATTTCCCGTTATACATAACGCTCCCTGCCCTACCTATTGCCGCTTGACTATCACAATGTATACATATAGGTGCCAAAGGTTTGGGCCAAAATGGAATATCTTCCAAGAAATTCCGGAGCCATTCAGCTTCTTCACCGACCTTATCTAAAACTATGAATTCATATTCCATTGTAGAATGGGCGATGTACGTTTGTTTGGATGATTTCCAAGATACTGCTCCACCCCCAATTGTGAAAACATATCCACTAGTGGATTTAACTTCAGATGATCCGGTGATCCAATTTGCATCACTATATCCCTCGATCACAGAAGGATATTTGTTGTAATGCAAAGCATAATTTTTGGTATGTTTCAGATATCCCAAAACTCGTTTCATTGCCATCCAATGTATTTGATTGGGATTACTTATAAACCGACTCAGTTTGCTAATAGCACATGCTATATTTGGTCTCGTACAATTCATGATATACATCAAACTTCCCAATACTCTTGCATAGTCCAGTTGTGAGTCACTTTCACCTTTATTCTTTTGAAGTGCATAACTCACGTCAATTAGAGTCTAGGCAATTTTGAAATCCAAATATTTGAACTTGTCAAGTACCTTTTCAATGTAGTGAGACTGTGATAATGTTAGACCTTGTGAAGTCTTGCGAATTCTGATTTCTAAGATCACATCAGCAACTCCTAAGTCTTTCATGTCGAATTTGCTAGACAACATGCGTTTTGTAGCATTTATATCTATCATACTTTTGCTCATTATCAACATGTCATCAACATATAAACAAACAATGACTTTATGACCTGGAGTATTTTTAATGTAAACACATTTATCACACTTGTTGATTTTAAATCTATTTGCTAACATTGTTTGGTCAAATTTTGCATGCCATTATTTGGGTGCTTGTTTAAGTCCATAAAGCGACTTACCAAGTTTGCACACTTTCTTTTCTTTACCAGGAACCACAAAACCCTCAGGTTGTTCCATGTAAATTTCTTCCTCCAATTCTCCATTTAGGAAAGCTGTTTTAACATCCATTTGATGGATTTCAAGACCATACACTGCCGCTAGTGCCACTAACAACCTAATAGATGTTATCCTCGTTACTGGCGAGTAAGTGTCAAAGTAATCAAGACCTTCCTTTTGTCTCTAACCTTTGATAACAAGTCTTGCCTTATATTTTTCAATAGTGCCATCAACTTTAATTTTCCGTTTAAAGATCCATTTCGAACCTAAAGACTTATTTCCTAGAGGAAGATCAGCCAATTACCATGTATGATTATCCAAAACTGATTGAATCTCACTATTGATTGCCTATTTCCAAAATGCTGAATCAGAAGATGACATAACTGCTTTAAAAGTTTGAGGCTCATTTTCAAGCAAGAATGTCACAAAATCTGGTCCAAAAGACATAGATGTTCTTTGACATTTGCTACCCCTTGGATCTTCTATACGTGGAGTATTTTCCTTTGGTTCTTCCTGAGGTCGTTTAGGTTTTTCACTTAATAACTCGCTTTCAATTTTATACAGATAGATGCTTTCAAATAATTCAGCATTATCTGATTCCATTACCGTATTAATATGAATATCAGAATTATCAGATTTATGAACCAAAAATCGACATTTTTTACTATTTGTAGCATATCCAATGAAAACACAATCTACTATTTTTGGTCCAATTTTAACCCTTTTAGGTAAAGGAACCTGTACCTTTGCTAGACACCCCCACACTTTGAAATATTTCAAGTTGGGTTTTCTTCCTTTCCATTTTTCATATGGAATAGATTGTGTTTTGCTGTGGGGTACTCTGTTGAGTATTCGGTTAGCTGTAAGGATAGCTTCCCCCCCACAAACTCTGCGGTAATCCAGAACTTACAATAAGGTATTTTTCATCTCCTTTAACGTTCTACTCATTCTTTCTGCAATTTCATTAGATTGCGCTAAGTAAGGGGCAATTGTTTGATAAATAATACCACATTCCAAACATATTTCTTGAAAAGGAGATTCATATTCAACGCCTCTATTACATTGTTGATCCAACCACAAGAATTGTTATTTGTGTCACGACATAGCGAAAACTAATAAATAGTGAAGTTTTTAATCTTCAAACTAATCTGACACATTCAGAATTAATAAACGGTGAAGTTTTTAATCTTCAAACCAAGTAACATCTGATACAACTAGATCAAATAAACGGTGAAGTTTTTAATCTTCAAACCGAATAATATGTGACACAATCAAATTTAATAAACGGTGAAGTTTTTAATCTTCAAACCGAATAATAAATTGGAGTAGAAAATCACTAATATTTTATCACCAAAACGAGTATAAAGTCACTTAGACTTTAATTTTTGACAAATGAGTAGAAAGTCACGAAGACTTTAATCTCAACGAATGAGTAGAAAATCACGCAGATTTTAATCTCGAAGCAGGAGTAGAAAATTACGAAGATTTTAGTCTCCAAAACCAGGGGTATAAAATCACAAGAATTGTAATTTCCTTTCTAAATGGTTTTTCAACTAAACCATTATAACACGTTAAACAGTTTGACCTCTTTCTCTACTCAAACATATATATGTTTATCTTTACATATATTACATTCATGATCTCAAGAATACTTTCAAGTATTAATGTAAGCCTAATTCATGTTTTACAATCTTGAAAATAATATCACATAATATCATGCATGCTACCAAGTTATATAACTAATATATTTTATGGCATGAAAGTAGATTATACTTTGCGGTCATCATGTAATGAGCATCTATCCTAACATGTATAGAAATTTAATTTCATAAATCACATAGGATAGAAAATTAAAACGAAGAAAGTAGAACCCGATTTTTGTGACCAGTTTCTTCTTGGATCGTGGCTTGTTTGTATCGTTCGATTTGGAATCAACCACAGACACCGAATTGGCCGTAAATTAAATAGTCCTGAACATATTCATTGGACAATTCCTACTGGAAAAAATCACGAAGCCATTTGCAACATGCGCAATGGTTGATCACATCCTTCACAAATCAGCCGCATCGATCCTTATTTGATCCTAAAGACTTTCTGTTAATGAATCGTATTTAAATAGCCGCTACTATTCTGTCAAACATCAAAGTCAGATTCACTGCCTTTCATGGCCTCTTTTATTCCTTTGCATCTTTGGCCAAAGAAATTTTGCCTTGTTGACAAAAATGTAACAACTTTCTAATTGCCAAACCAAAGCGATCAAGATATGTAGTTTTCTTTCTTTGCCGTTTGCAACACATCGACTTCATACATTTTTTTTTCAAGGCTAAATCACTTGTATATTCATTCTTGATTAAGTCATATAAGATCAGGCATATTGCTTGAAGTTAGATACAAGAAATAAAATTCTTCTTCGACCATCTGAAGCAGAGATTAAGAATGAAGTTATTCGGGAGAAGGTGGGGGTGGCCCCAGTGGATGAGAAAATGCGGGAAGCGAGACTCAGGTGGTTCGGGCATGTGCGGAGGAGAAGCCCTGATGCCCCGGTGAGGAGTTGTGAGCGGCTGGCGGTGGTTGGCGCGAGGCGAGGCAGAGGGAGGCCTAAGAAGTATTGGGGAGAGGTGATTAGGCAGGACATGACAATAATGCAGATTTTCGAGGACATGGCCCTTGATAGGAAAATCTGGAGGTCTAGTATTAGAGTTGTAGGATATGGGCTTCTAGAGCGTTTCGTACTTCTTTCCCGGGGCTAGGTGGGGTTTGTTAGGGCCCTCCATAGATGTCTTGCGTTTTGTATCGTGCCCCCTATGGTAGTTACTGGTAGATGTTATTGCATGCCTTTTAATTTATGGTTTTATGTGTAGTTAACTATTTATGCGATTTCTGCTGGAGTCACTAATGCTCTTTTGCTTTTCTTTTTCTTTCTCCTTCTCTTTCTCTTCCCTTTCTCCTGAGCCGAGGGTCGATTGGAAACAACCTCTCTGCCCTTTCGGGTAGGGGTAACACCTGTGTACGTATTACCCTCCTCAGACCCCACTTTGTGGGAATATACTGGATAGTTGTTGTTGTTGTTTGACCATCTGAAGCAGTTTCTTCCCTCTCCATAATGCACCGTTAAAGAACAATGTCTTCTAGAGAGACAAAGGCACCAGCCCTTTGGAAGTTGTTCCTACATGGTTATTCGTTATGTTCACAACATTTGGTATCACAATTATTCTATTAGAATAATTAATTGATAACAACTCAAGTCAAACATGACTTGATTACTTTTCATTTCTGATATCTTGTCCATGCACCATTTCACAGTCAGATCCAACGTGATTGGAAGCCAGACCTTACGGTGTCGTTGAATAGCATAATTTCCTTAAGATTGTTAATGATATGTATTGTTGTAAGCAAATAAAATAGTAATTTTTCTGAAAAATAAAATAGAAAGTTAGTAGAAGCAATTTTGAAAAATAATATTCGAACTTCAAAATAATTTTTGAAACATTGAAGGAACAAATCGAGCCCACTGAATACACAGTGTGTCCTTAAGGAAATTATTCCCCTCAAGTATCCGAGGTTATGGAATATATCCTCCCATGATAGAACGATTTAACTCACCAGTGTATCGGTAACTAAAACTCTGGTGATCGGCGAACCACTCGATGGTCGTAAAACACACTGGAATATTTTGTGCAGAAGAAGAAGAAGAAGATTCAGAAAATTTTATAAGTAAATATTTTGGGATTTGAAGGTCTATTTATAGCCAACTTGGTGATGTTTTTGAAGAGGTTTGTATTTCAGAACAATCATGGCTGTTGGAACAGGTGTGACCCTCTGAAGAGGTTTGCAACCTTTCAGAACAGTCATAACTGTTGGAAATTTTTGCGAAAAATTTAAAAACGAATTTAAATTAATTCGGGAAAGAAAAACGGGCTAGACCGGACCGGGTCGCGGGTCATCCCTCCATTTCTTTTCCCACCATTTTCCATTCACACCTCTTTTATTATTATTTATTAAATAACAAACCCAACATCTAACACTTTCTTGTTCCTTCTTCTTCCTCCTTTGCTCCCATCTCAATTTCACAATTTTGGTCACCATACTTCTAGCTTTTTTATTCTTAATATTCATGATCTTTTTCTTAATATTCAAATTCCAACGAGCAACATTGATAGGTTACTTTCAGTTTCCAAGGAAGTAGTAGCAGCAGATCTAGGCTTTCGCACTTGCTAATCTCTCTTTGGAGCATATATACATAAAGCATCTCGATGCCATCATTGTCGGTATAGGCGAATGATCCAACATAGGAGAAGGCCTCTTCGTCGAAGTGTGTTTTTGGGTTTGTGGAGCTTCTTTGATTTCGGCCATTAATGGTGGAGGAAGAGGGTGGGCATATAACTTCCGGTGGTTCTGTCTCATTTGATTCAGTACTGATTGAGAGCAAGAATAGACAATATATATGCTGGAATCTGATCAAGTAACTTTGCCATTTTAGTTACTACAATGCTTACCATATATATTATTACTGGTTTACAGTGATTAATTTGAGATTTTATTAGAACAATTCGACTAAATCATCTTAAGTGTTCTTGATTAGATGTTAATTTCCAAATTTGAATATCCAAAAGAGAAGACTCTTTCAAATGGCAAAACCTTCCCATTAGAAAAATGATCAACAAGTTTGCTGCAAAGAATAAGAGAAGATTATAGAAACTGGTGGTTAGAGGTTTTATGACTCAAAATATATCGGAACCTTTACGAACAAATCAATCAAACAAAATAAAAAGAATAAATCTTAGTTAAGTATAATAATCTCTAGAATAAAAAAAATAGATAAAGAGAATACAAGTGATGGATTCTTTATTACCGAAAAACCGATAATCCTCTCAATCATTAATCTAAGCCAGTTTACGGTCAGTGTTTTGAGCCCGGAAAAGCTCCCTTACAAGGTTGTTTTACCCCTTATATATATTAGGATAAAAAAGCCCTTCTAAGTTGTACAAGACAAGTTATATGGAATATTCGAAAGAATATTCCTAATGTTCGTTAGTGGGCTTACACTATTGGTTTGCCTTAAGATCGTCCTATATTTACGAGGATTTTGCTGTTCGTCGTACTCATCGACGACCGTGATTGTTCAAATTTGGTTGGACCCATACAAAGGTGAGAAGGAGATAGAGAAGATGGAGGTGGCGACACTAATGAGTTACTTTCAGTATGGCTATAGTGGTTTTTGGCTGGCGAGACGGGTTCTATGGGGAAGGGGAGGATACTCGATAGCGGATCCTGAGAGAAATATTTTTTACTGACATGACCTTTTTTGTTTGGTTACACTGCCACATAGCAGAGCTTGCACTTCACGCACTTAATATTCGTTGGGGCTGAGTTTTTTGTGTTAACACTATGATAGTAGTTCGAGTGCTTAATAGGTATAATGGTTAGTTGGAGTATTAAAATGAAAATTGGAGTCAATTTTAAGGGGTTGTCTATATATTTGACCTATAAAAAAAAGTATTTTATTTTATTTTAATAAAAAAATATTTTCTTTTTGTGATATTGAAAAAGTATTTTCTTTCATTTTTACAAATGATGTAATAAAAAGTATCTTCTTTCATTTCAACAAAAAAAGTATTTTCTGTTCATGATGCGGAAAAAATATTTTCTTTTATTTAAAATAAAATAATATAGTAAAAAGTATCGTCTTTCATTTCAACAAAAAAAATATTTTCTTTTTATGATGTGGAAATAAATTTTCTTTAGCTTCAACAAAAATAATGTAGTGAAAAGTTTTTGTTTTCATTTTAACAAATTGAGTATTTTCTTTCATTTTAACAAAATGACATTTTTTCATGTTGTAGAAATAGTATTTTCTTTTTCAACCAAAAAAAGAGTATTTTCTTTTTAGTTATTTAGCATAGATTACGCCGTCATTTTTGATTGAAAAAGTAAAGCATCACATTAGTCCCTTTTGGGTTTGTATGAAATTTTAAAAGAATAATTAAATTCTTGAAGAAAATAGAGTCAGGTGTTTAGAGTTTTGGGGGGAGAGGGGGGGTGTTTAGAGTTTTGGGGGGGAGAGGGGGGGACAAGAAACATGGGAATTTGGAGAGGGGATAAGGAAAGTAACATAAAAAATTATTCTTCTAAAAATTATTTTATTATTCTCTAAACAAATAGTAAAAAAAAATTCGAAAAAAGTTTTTCACTCACCAATCAAACATGAAAAAATAAGTGATAAAACCACTCATTTTTTAGGAAAACATTTTCCTTCGTACCAAACACACCCTTCCTCTTTACAAATTCAATGACTGGACCACTATACTGAACAAAGTATTTGGCATCTGTTATGTGTGGAAGTTTTTGATTAGTTATTACCTGATCATTACAGCGGAAAAGTCGATGACAAACTCTTCCCTCCGTCTCGAATCTCTATGTTTAAACCCGTAGAGGGGAAAATATTTCAATTTCATCAGTGGGAATCAACTACATCGACCCAAAGTTTGATACTTCAAATATAATATTCTGAATGCGGAAAATGGCTTAATATATCCCTCTACTTTATTTTATTGTTCAATCTTGTCCCTCGTTATGCTTTCCGTTCAAGTTTACCCCTGCCGTCCATCAAAGTTATATATTTGCCCATATTTTAACGGCCGGGACACGTGGTACATTTTAAATACGAAAAAGGGCCTGATATATCTCTATATTTTATTTTATTGTTCAATCTTATCCCTCGTTATACTTTCCGTCCAAGTTTACCTGTGCCGTCCATCAAAGTTCTATATTTGCCCCTATTTTAACGGCCGTGACACGTGGCATATTTTAGGAGAAAGAACCAGTACAAAAACAAAAAAACTCCAAACCGCCCTAGAACCCATGATCCGCATGCTTGTTTTTCCTCTCTTAATTTTTTTCCAAACTTCTTTTAAATAAAAACTTTTAATCCGTGTAAGAGATTATCTTAGGTTGACAAAGAGATGAGGTTCAAAGACACAAGGTTCTGTCATCTCTTTGCTTGTTGCCACAATTTTTTTCTTTACTTCTATTTTCTTACTCCTCACTCCCTTACATTTTTTCTTCCTCTTGTTATCATTAAATGAAACTCCACCTTTGAAAACAAAACTGCTCGAAGTTGCCCTCAATTCCTTGTATATGTATTTTCTTTCAATCTCATTGATTTAAGAAAAAAATTAAAATAGGTGTGGCAGAAAATTTGAAACTTCAGACGGGCTTGATGGAATTCTTTCTCCGGCGATCTCAAAACAACGATAGGAGGTTGAGTTCAATTTCAAACAGTTCAATGAAGCCGGGGAAGTAATTTCTACGGCTAAAATAAATATAGTAAGATTTCATACATGCCCAAGTACTCAAGACCATTCACGAAGTCACGCCGGCGTCGGAAAATTGTGTCTTTGAACCTCATCTCTTTGTCAGACTAAGATAATCTCTTACACAGATTAAAAATTTTTATTTAAGAGAAGTTTGGAAAAAAATTAAGAGAGGAAAAACAAGCATGCGGGTCATGGGTTCTAGGGCGATTTGAAGTTTTTTTATTTTTGTACTGGTTCTTTCTCTTAAAATATGCTACGTGTCTCGGCCGTTAAAATAGGGGCAAATATAGAAATTTAATGGACGGCACGGGTAAACTTGGACGGAAAGTATAACGAGGGATAAGATTGAACAATAAAATAAAGTATAGGGATATATCAGGCCATTTTCCATATTCAGAATGTACCACGTGTCCCGAACGTTAAAATATGGACAAATATAGAACTTTGATTGACGGCAGAGGTAAACTTGAACGGAAAGTATAACAGGGGACAAGATTGAATAATAAAACAAAGTAGATGAATATATCAGGCCCTTTTCCGGTCTGAATGCCTAGTAGGGTTCCACTTGAGAAAAAGGAAATAAGAATCTCTAAGTTTTTTTTTTTTTTTTTAATAATAGTGATGTCCGACTCACTTTTTTTTTTATAATAGTGATGTCCGACTCACTGGATAACTTTGTTGACCAAGACTTGAAAAAATAGAAAGAAATCACTTTGGTTTTTTTCTCTGCTGAAATTTGAATCCATAACATATCATAACATCTTAATGGAAGGCGCATCCTTCTATGCGAAAAATACTAGTACTAACGTCATAGAGTAGAATGAAAATTTTTATTTTGTACAGATTTAGGGATACACAAATGTCTATGGAACTTATCCTCCATTGGCACTAATCAGAATCTGAATTCTCATATTGTTCTTGACAATGTCAAAAGAAAGAACTATCTTGCCACATGCTCCATATCACCCATCACCATCATATGAATGCAGTGCACAATTTGGGTTTCCATTCAGAACGAAACCAGCAATAAGATACAAGTCACCGACGATGAGAATCAAAGAACTTTCTTTCGTCTTTCTAATGAGGAAGTGTAATTTGAAAGGTAAACTTCACAGATGCTTGCAGTTGCGAATGTTAACAGCACATTTTACACGTATCACTGAGGAAATTTCAATATCACGTACTATGGGATTAAAACTTGAACCTGATTTACTTACAGAAGTTACAGGAATGGTATGGTAAAAATTATTGCAATGGATAATTCCTTCTAAGTAGAGCTAAAGTTTGCCCCTGTTCGGATTTGCAATATTTCAGTTCTCTTACTCCTCTCCATTACATCTACGAGCCAATTCACACTTTCCTTAATTCCTAACCTGCAATCGAGAAAGCAAAAGCTTGCATTATTCGAGCTTGTTTGCAGAGCTTTTTAGATAGAGCTTTTAAACCAACTTATAATATGTCAAATCTAGCTGCGAAAATGGTTTTACGCAGCGGACTTCTATATGAATAACCTGGATAAATACAGTTCTTATATGTGATACTGATAAGAAGAAGACTACTCACCCATCATAGCCTGAAACAGCTAAAAAGGTGTAAGCTCTCTCATCGAGTTTCTTGAGATCAAGATACCGGGCAAGTTCTTCTGCTGACACAGCATCTGCAAGGTCCTGCTTTCATAAATGGATGCACATAAGCAAAAGACTTGTCACGTCAAGCACAAAAGGATTAACATAATCAGCTAACTATTTACTCTTCTCCCTCCAGGAAAAGTCGGACAGAGCCAGGTAAGCAAAATACAAATATAGGAACAAGGGAGCATCTATAGCACTGAAGTCGTATCCGCTAGTCGCAAATTTAGAATCCTTTTTCCTTTCCTGATGAAGGCAAATTTAGAATAGGATCCTTTGTAACAACGATAAAACAAGAAATAAGGTCATTTTGAAACCAAAAGCATCTACTCTTGGCAAATAAAGTATAAACATTATCAAAACCGGAGGTGATAGAAATATAATCATCATTGACAGATGAATTAGACAGGAAGAGACAAAAAGCTGTGCTCTGTTCAATCAATGATAAACACAATAAAGAACCTCTTTTGGGTGGACGAAAACTGCTTTCTGCCCTTACCTGCTTGTTTGCTAATATCAGAAGTGGTGCTCCTTGCAGATCCTCATGCCGGAGAACCTTTTCTGCCAACAGTTGAAGTTAACAAAATAAACCATGATGCTTACTCCCTAAAAACTGTGAACTAGACAAAAGCTTGTAAACATGACTAACCAACAGTACATACCAAGAGCAGATTTGGAATCCTCAAAGCGTGATGGACAAGCAGCATCAACAACAAATATCACAGCATGTGCCTCTTCATAATACTTCTCCCAGATTGAGCGAAGACCAGGCTAGGAGTTTAAATGGTCTCATGTTAGTCAGAGAAACTTAGATGAATGTCTATAACCGGCTGAAAGATATAGAGGTATCTTGCTTTCAATGACATTAAGACCCCCATATCTGCTGACTAGCTCTAGCGAGAAAACAAAAGAATATTGTATAATTCCTCCATCAATTATTACAAAGGTCACGTGTACGATAACTGTTCTATATAAGGCAGCAAATTACCAAAATACATCTTAAGTTTGGAAATATATGTGGGGAAGAAGAGTAGTAGATGACCATCTTATGTTACACAATATACACCTAAATACTTGCAACTAAGATAACAAGAACATACACTTCATCATCAAACTTAAAAGTATAAAACAGATCCCTGATGTCAAGCACTTCAACCTTGTCTTTTTCCAGACATAATACATTTATCTAATGCTGCATTTATATTTACAGATTCTTTACAAATTTAAATGGAAAATTTAATCATCTCAGACGTTACAGGAAGCAAAGTTCATACCTGACCTCCTAAATCCCAAAATACAAGCTTTGTATTTGATACTTCAACGCGACCAATATTGAGCCCCACAGTTGGAACAATACGATCTGGTGGAAGGCCTTCCAAGCTTGAGTATTGTGACTTTAATTTCTCTAACAGTGTCTAGAAATTTAATAATAGAAAGGAGGATTAGAAAGAAATGTTTCAAGACTAGACATTGATAAATATCAGTAATGGTTAAG
>MU724123.1:5357-16386 GCA_026770625.1 Nicotiana glauca | reverse complement strand
ACCCCCCCCCCCCCCCCCCCCCCAAAAAAAAAGAGAAAGAGAAAGAAAAATACCATTTAAGAAAATGTAAATAACAAAACAAAAAAAGTGTAACAAAGCTATTCAGATTAGTGTTCACAGCACACTAATGTCAAGGACAACTTTCTTTTAGTAAGTGTTAAGGATAACATTTCATCTTATAGAATAAGCTAAAATGAACTTCACTCATATATCCACATTCCTATATCATCTTCTTTACAAGCATATGGACTAGCTGTTTTTTTCTTCTAATTTTTCTTTTCTTGCCTCCTTTGTTTAAGACCCTACATAATCCTCATAAGTTCCACTGTAGATCTGTTGAGTGCTTGTTCACTGGTATAACCAAGTATAAGCTTACATGCATCTGTGCTACATCACTAGATGTGTGTATGTTTCTAGATACCTACGTTTTTTAAATATTTTTTATACCCTCTTCTTCACAAAGGGAAGTATATGGACTAGTTTTTTTCTTCTAATTTTTCTTTTCTTGCTTCCTACGTTTAAGCCCTACATAATGCTCATAATTTCCACTGTCAATCTATTGAGTGCTTGTTTGCTGTATAGCTAATCATAAGCTTACAAGCATCTGTGCTACATCACTAGATGTGTGTATGTTATTGCATTGGGTATGATAATAACACCTAATTCCACTAGGAGGGAATAAAGTCCTTAAAGCCTATCAATCACAAAATAAAAAGTAGTTAAAAAAGATTATACATAAAACTGGATTGCATAAAGTACAAGAGACATTGCATGCAATCAAAAACTTAAAAAATGAAGGAAGAAAATTGCTAATAGCGTACCGTTTTCCCAGCCTTGTCAATCCCAAGAATAAGGACATGAAACTCCGTCTTGCTGAACATGTATTTATACAATCCATAAAATAATGAAAACATCTCTATCTTCTTCTGTTTACTTTATGATTCGCGCCAATCTGCAATAGGTTATATGGTGACTTATGCTCTAGTCATCACAACGAAACCTGAAATGAAAGGACTCATTACTATCTTCATGCATAGCAAGCGAGACATGTGAAAATGAACAAACTAAATCTTTGACTGAAGTGAATGAACGTTCTTATCCTCGGGAAAGGCTGCCCCATATCAATCATGATGCTTGATAGGCATGTTGAAATGCAATTGAAGCCCCAATATCAGCCATTAGGAATTCTAAATACCCCGGGAAAACCCTCCATTTGCATCTTAATGTATACGTGCTTGCTAATGAGTAATGGATGATAACACAACTCCCTCTTTCTAAAGTTACCACTTAATTAACTGTAAGCTCTAATGAAGATAGAATTATTCTCCTTCCCATCCCACCAACTGCATATCTGCAGCCAGTGGCGGAGGCAGGAATCGGATTGCAGCTGACGGGAATCGAACCTGCGATCTTCTGCACATTCTGAACACCCTTGACCACTGAGCCAAGCGTTTGCCTTGTGTCAAGGGTGTTCAACATATTATATCTATATGTAAAAACTAAAATTATCCCTATATAAACAGTGTAATTTTCCGACGAAGGGTGTTCGGATGACCACCTTTGCGCCACCCTGCCTCCGCCCCTGTCTGCAGCCCTAAGAATCAAGGATCAACAGGAATTTCTGGAATTGGCATTACAATGCTAGTGAATCCCAGCTCCAGCAAAACTAAAAGGATCAAAAAGCAATCCAGCTTATTAAACGGCAGGTCAAGATTGGCTTGCTGCCAGCTTGTTTGATACTATTAATTTGCAAACTAATCAAGTAACATTGGCCATATTCTTCTTGTATATAAGTAAGTAGAGCAAGGCTCAAGCTCAGACCAACAAGGTCTTAAGTATATAAATGCCAAAAGGAGAAAAAAAAAATTACAAGCTACTGAACGTAATATAAACAAACTAATTCAGTGAAGACATTGATTTCCAAATATATCGATACAACCACCTTATATCCAACATAAAGTAATAACTTTCAACAAAGACTCTGCTTTTTCCATCAGCATTTCCATTGAAATACATGAAATAAAAATTAATATATACGTAGTGAAAATTGGAACAGTATCCAGTTTTTTTCAATTACCTTAAAAAAGGACTTAAAAATAAACAATTATTCACTCTCATAATTCAGAATGTAACTCGGATTTTAAGAATATAAATCGCGAAGAAATTGCAAACCGGAATTAATACTCCAATTGAGAAAAGGGAAACCTAAAGCACCGAATTCTAGCTTCCGATTTAGATATTTAGCTCAAAATACAACAAATAACATTAATTTGTTTTGTGATCCGATATTGTAAATCATAAATTGGAAGAAAAAAGTACTGTAGTAATCAGTGATCCGAAAAGGAGAAGGATTAAGAAAGAGAAACTGAAACCTTATTCAAAGAAGGAAGCGGCAGAAGTAGATGTTGCTTCTGGTTGATTCCGTTGTGCAGTGATGTTCGATTGCACCCCGATGTGCACGCCGGGGAAGAGAAATGGAGCGTTGAGGGAGAGAAAGAGAAGTACTGAATTTTTTTTAATATGTAGATCCACGAAGTTTTAGAGAAAAAAATACAGTAAACAAATAAAGAAAAAGGTTCAACTTTAGCCTTAGAACTTTCTAAATTACACATCAACCCCTCGTAAATCGAGTTCTATCAGAAGTAGGGGTGGACATCGGTCGGTTCGGTTCGGTTCGGTTCGGTTTTGAATATTATTGGTTTTGCCTATCGGTTATCGGTTTACAAATATCATAACTCGATAACCAAACCGATAAGATATTGGTTATCGGTTATCGATCATTATCGGTTCGGTTATCGGTTTACCCGATACAATAAAACAACTAAAATAATTTCGCAATATATAAAACTATCGAGTTCTTAATTATCTTGAGCCAGAAGTCAAGATCAGATTTTCGTTGTCTTTGACAACTTTCTAATGCATAAATATAGGATTACAAAGGTGGAATGGAATATGATCGTATTGTTAATAAAACGTGGTCTTGTATCCTTAAAAACAGTTAAACAGAAGTTTATTGCTTAGGATTCTTAATATTCCAAAAAGAGAAACAGTTGTTAAAATTATAAGTGGATAATGCAACAACACCAAATTTATACATTTTTTGTCAAAACCCATTTCATTTCTTATAAAATAGAATCTCCAAAAATGTTTAAAGACTAGACAAACGATTAGAACAAGATCTCAAACAATAGCAGCGCGCACACACATAACACAACCCCCAAACGATTGACGGGATGACTGGTGACTGGTGAGGGCGTGAGCCGTGAGGCGGAGAACTGGTGAGGGCGTGAGCCGTGGTGAGGCAAAGAACTAGTGAGGTTCGGTCGTAGGGATACGGCGGAAAAATTGAGAAACTGAGAAAGAGAAACTGACTTACTGAGAATTGAGAAAGAATAGGAAAAATCAATTATGAAACCCTAATATAATATGTATATACTTAAGGTTAAACTAGTAAATTAGTTAATTCTTATTGGGTTATCGATTTTTATCCAATAACAGAATTGCAAACCGAGCCCCCGATAACCCAATAAAAATAAAATTTTAACCCGTTACTGAACCGCTCGGGTTATCGGTTTTACCCGATATATTCCCACCTCTAATAAGAAGCAACATTTCTATCTACACAACTCAAAGGTAATTTACAAGTGGTAATTGAAAAATAGCCACAGTTTCAAAAGTAATTGAAATTTAGCCACTTGTCATGTAAATTCAAAATTCGGAAAATATTTCAGCATAATATGTTGGAGTTCTAGTATAATATACTGGAAGTTCATACACAAGTGCTCCAATCTCCAATATATTATGATGGAACCTTCCGTGTGTTGGAGTTCCAGCATAATATACTAGAAGTTCATACACAGGTGCACCATATATTATGCTGGAACCTTCCGTGTTGCAGAATATAGAGACTATTTTCTAATGAATTTACAAACACTAGCTATTTTTCAATTATTAGTCTAAAAACTGGTTAGCCCGTGATATTTCACCTATTTGCATGTATCCTATCCTCTTCGAACCTCAGTTGTTGTTATTGTTAAAATTTACTTCCCAAATAACCTTATTGTTACCACATATATTGTGAGAATGCACGGGGAAAAATATTATTGATATTATTCTCATGTGTTAAACATTATACAATGAGCCCTATATATACACATAATATGTCATACTCCTAATACACATAGGATTAGGGTTATTTACTACTATTTACATAATTATTCTAACACTCCTCCTCAAGCTGGTGCATATAAATCATATGTATCGATCTTATTACATATGTAGTTAATACGAGGACCAGTGAGGGACTTGGTGAAAATATGTGCAAGCTGATCATTCGACTTCACAAACTTTGTAGCAACATCTCCCCGAGAGTATCTTTTCTCTGATAAAGTGACAGTCAATCTCAATGTGCTTAATTCTCTCATGGAACACTGGATTTGACACAATATGAAGAGCATCTTGATTATCACAAACAAGTCCCATTTGACTAATCTCACCAAATTTCAACTTCTTGAGCAACTGTTTGATCCAAATTAGCTCATATGTCGTCATAGCCATTGCTCGATATTCTGCTTCTGCACTAGACCGAGCAACCATATTCTGTTTCTTGTTCTTCCAAGACACCAAATTTCCTCCTATTAAGACACAATATTCAGACGTAGAACGTCTATCAGAAGGTGATCTTACCCAATCAACATCTGAGAGTATCCAACGATCTGCTCATGGTCTCGATCCTCAAACAATAAACCTTTGCCTGGAGCTGATTTTATATACCGAAGAATGCAAACAACTGCATCCCAATGACTATCACACAGGGAATCCATAAACTGACTCACAACACTCACATGAAAGGAAATGTCATGTCTTGTCAGTATAAGGTAATTTAATTTACCAACTGTGAGCACATAATTTTTGCTTTAAGCAATTTTATTCCAAAAGTTCCAAATAAAATAATTTCTTTACTATTTTACTATTTTTGTGAATTTTTATTGAAATTGGTGTTAATTGCTGCATTTCAATTCATATTAAAAAAATATACACATGCATTAGGGGGTTTTAATTTTACAATTTTAGAATTAATTTATTTTAAAGAAAAATAAAAAAAATAGTCTTAGTATAAACAATATAATAAAGAAAATACAAAAAATACAAAAAATATAAAAAATATAAAAGAAAAAAAAATACAGAAATACAAAGGGAAAACAAAATACAAAAAATAATAATACAAAAATAATACAATACAAAAATACAAGTGAAAATAATTATAAAAATACAAAAAAATGAAGAAAAATACAAGAATTATTAATTGGGCCAAATTTAAAGACCCAAATCAGAAGTAACCGCCCAGGCCCAAAGGATTCTACCCGGTCTGTCCCTTTATATATCAAAACGACCTCGTTTAAGTACAAAGCGATCTGGGCCGTCGAAATAATCAATCTAACGGACGGAATTAATACCTATAATAATCAAAACGATGTTATTTCTTAGGAATTAATCATGGCCATTGATCTCTGATGATCTAACGGTTGAAGATGGACTTTCATTTAATCAAACGACGTCGTTTCAAGTCCCAGATAATCTCAATCGTTGATTCTTTTAATCCAACGGTTCTTGATCACCATCAGTCTTTAATATGTTAAACGTTATACCCTCCCCTTCATTTTCACTCCTCTTCTCTAATAAGCTAACCCTAGCCACCCTGAGATTCTCCCAAAGCCTGCCGCAACCCTACCGGCGGGAGACGACAGTTATGCCAAACCCTTCGCCCTTAACACCATAAATGCCTCTCAGTCCCCTCTTCCCACCCCCATACCTCTTTTCCCTCAAATAAAGCCGGAACCCTTCGAATATTCAAACTAGTGTCACTGGAACCCTAGTTCCGGCGAACACTGATTCATTAAAACCACTCCCAAATTACCCTATAACATCCTCTTGACATCCTCAACACCTTTCTGAAGCCCTTAAATCCCAAGGACCCCTGGAAAACCAAAAATGATAAAGAGGAGTCTGCCGACGTCTAAAAACTTCAAGAAAAAGGCTATAAAAGGCCTCTTGGGTACCGGAGGTCGATTTTTTAAAGAAATAGAAGAAAAAAGAAAAGCTAAAAGACAAGATTATCGGAAAATAAGAAAAGAAAGCTAAGTATCTTCTTTCTTTCTTTCTTTTTGATTTTTTCTATGTATGCATGTGTTGTTTTTTGATTCTTAAAATGATTAGATTTTCTGATTATTAATTCTTGGTCCGCTGAAACTGATCTGTTTTGAAACTAAAGGAGAATAAAATCTTAATAAATAAATTCTGATATTAGTCTTAGGAATTAAATAAATTTTAATAGCCTTTGATAATTTTCGGTATTGACTGTTGATATTAATTAGGATTTTTTTTATAAATGTTAGATTTTTGTTGATTATTTTCTACAATTTTTCAATACTGTTATTATCAGTTCTTTGATTCTGATAATTGTTAGAAATAGTTTTGTTTTGTATTAGTTAGTTTTTTAAAGAATTTCATTGCTAGTTTGATTAATACGATTGGGTATAGTTGATTAGACTATATTTTGTTTGGTAATTCTGAGAAATAGTATTAGGATAATTTCATAAAAACTAAATAAGTCTAAGGGTAAAGAGGTAAAAGGTAGTAATGCCATTCAGTAAATAGGATTTGGGTTCAGGGGTGATTTGAGAATACAAAAATAGTTTAATTGTAATAAAACTTAGGAGGTGGGGGTAATGCGGAAAATATAAAGGGTAATGCAGTAAAATACCAATTAAAAGTGGGGGTAAAAGGGTAAAAACAATGGAATAGAACATTCTAGATAGGGGGAAAAAAGGGAAATTCTGTATTAATAAGAGGTTTAAATCGATTAGCTAACAAATAATGAGGGTACAATTGAAATAAAAAGGGGACTGTTTGATAAAGTCTGAAATTTAAATTTTTCTCTCTTTTTGTTCTATAAATAGGCCTCACTTGGCCTCTTTGAATAAGTTTAAAAAATCTGAAACATTTGTCAAGCAATTTCTGCTATCCTAGATCAAAACTTTCGATACTTTTTCAATACAAAAAACTCAAAAAAAAAAAACATTAGATTCAATAGAAAATATCCAAAATCCATTGTGTAATTAATCTGAATTCAACTTGAAGGCTTTGTTGAGTGTTTCTGATTCTGGTGATTGAAAGGCTAGAATTTCGATTTGAAGCTGTCAATTGTGTTCTCCTGGGTTATATTCTTCTGCTGTTAGTTAAATCTGGTGTTAGTGAAGCTGTGTTTGGATTTTTTAGTGCTGATTCCTGTTGCTGTTTGCCTTAGAGATCTCATTCTTCTCTTCTCATATTTTACTCAGGTACACACCTATCATAACTGATGTAACTTTGAGCTGGATCATTGCAATGGAACGTTTAATTGCTGTGTTGAAAATTTTCACTGTTATCATATGTGTATGTTAAATATAATTAGACTAGAATAGCTATAGTATTAGATGTGAAATTTGTATTCTATAGGATGAGTGAGTTTTGTATTGGACTTTTAATTTGGAATGTACTCAAACTTTTAATAACTGAACTTTTATTAGTTGTAGCTTAGTATAAAATATTTTAAGTCCTTGTGATTATCTATGATAGTGAAATAGGTTTAGACCTCATTTGATATGGCATGAAAAGGAAAATTGAACTAATTCGTTAACATTTTTCGCTGATCTCTTTTTATTGATAGCTTCAGTTGTAAAATCGAAAAATAGAAATAAAGTTCATATGCTAAGTCAAATCTGTTTTCATTTAGGCCAATTCTGAAACAGTGTGAAATACAATAGTTTTTTTTTAGTGTTGTGTTCCAGTTTATATAGTATTAAATGTTCGATTCTATGAGTGAATGAAATATTAATCATGCCTTTGGATATACTAATTGTAAAAATCACTAAGAGATATAGTGATATTGATGTCCTATTATAGTTAAAAATATATTCTCAATTAGAGAGTCTGATAATTGACCTGTTTATGAATATCTGTAAAATCAAATAGTCTGAATTCAAGTTTCATCAATATTCTCATTTAAAAATACATAAGTTGTTTAAGTAAAAAACGAATCATTAATTGAAGTTAATCATTAGTGAAATTAGCCTGAAATTGAGCATGTTAGTTTAATAGTAAAATAATTTTCTTGTTTCAAGCCATACGAAAGCAAATGTCATTTATGTTAAAATTGGACAGTTCATAAGCTTTATTCTGGAACTGGGCTCATTTTGAGCCCAAATCTTAGCCACCAGCAGACATAAACCTGTCTGATAGGGCTGGAATTTGTTTGAGTATAGAGATAGTTTAAGCCATAGTTTGAGCCTAAAAATGGCCTGGCTTAATGCCATAGGGACTCGATATCCCTTCTATGACCCGCTTATACTCCCATTTGGTCTTTTGGGCCGATTATTTGGGTAAATCTGGAAATTCATCAAAAGCTCGATTTTTCGAATAATAATAGTTGATTATGATATAAAAATAGAAAAAAATATAGATTTCATTAGGCTTGGCCTTTAATAATAAATGAGATGAGCCTCGCCAAATTAAATACATAATTACGGGGCCGTCATTAATTGCTTACTAAAATATTTAGTATTCGGGATAGGCCGTTTAGCGAATTTCACGGCCTTCCCAAAAGATATAACACGTTAGTCGCTTTAGGTGCGATTTTAAATAATCTTACTTTCCTAATACGGGTGTGCATTTCATGCAACCCAAATCCAAACCCAAAAACATCAAATAATAATATGTCGAATATCCGGGTACATTTCATGTGACGTGATCTGAAAACATGTCCTTAAACGACGTTCACTTTCTTAAAAATAAAATAATTTAACAAAAGCGGTAATTAATTCTTAAAAAATGCACAAATAGGATAACATGTATTAAAATCAAATATTTTAGCCAAATAAGACAGTTGAGCGACCGTGCTAGAACCACGGAATTCGGGAGTGCCTAACACCTTCTTCCGGGTTAACAGAATTCCTTACCCGGATTTCTAGTTCGCGACTGTTAAATAGAGTCAAACCCTTCCTCGATTCGGGATTCAAACCGGTGACTTGGGACACCATAAATCTCTCAAGTAGCGACTTTGAACCTTTAATAAAAACGAATCCCGTTTCGATTGTCCTTAAATTGGAAAAACTCCTTTATTACTATATCCCTTCCCGGGGTGTAGTAAAGCCGGTAAAAGCTTTTAGCGGAAAAAGGAGGTGTGACAGCTCTGACGACTCTGCTGGGGATCGAACCCAGAATCTCTGGTTCAGGGTTCAAGAATTCGAGCTCAGTTAAATTGTTATATTTGGCTTTATTTGGTTTGATATATGTTCTATGCCTTACGTGCTAAATATTTTTACCGCTTTAATATTTGTTGAATTGTATATAAATTGTCGCGGATCCCTCCCTCTTTCTGAGTTTCTACATCATGGAGAAGGGTTTACTTCATGTAGATTCTCTTCTGTTAAAGTCTTTTTCCCAAATTTAGAACGAGGTTTGGATAAGTTGCAAAGCCGGGCGAGCTTCTGTATCCCCGGTACACTACCTCCCCCTCGGCCCGAGTTGTCCGCTCGGGTAAGCCAAGTCTAGACCAGTAAACCTAGGATTTTAAACCTAGATCAACAATAAAATCATGCCGAACTCCTAGTAGGACGTTTATTTGCATCACGTGCATTCTGACTTAGGGACTCAACACAGGGATTGGGTCCGTCTAGGACAGGTGACCCGAATTAAAATGACCATCCTGATGCATATTATGTGCTAATTGTATTTATTTGCTCGACTCCACATGTTGACCGACTTGTACATTATGAGTGAAAAAATAAAAAATATTAAGTGTTAGGATTAAAGAAGTATAACCATTTACTGTGAAAAAAAAAACAATGCCCAAATAGTACCGAAATGCTGCCGGATTTTTGAAAAAAAAAAAGAAAAAGAGAAAATACTTGAAAAACAAACTTTTGGTCAAAAAACTGTTTGATTTTGGGCCAATTGGCCCGAACTACGCTGGTTTGATTCTCACCACGTGTGAGATACGTAGGCAACCCCCGGCGGGTCCAACCACACCTTTTGCAAAAATAGCCAAAAATGTCAAAATTTTGATTTTTGGTATAAATAAGTCAGGTGATGCTATTCTTGTTTAAAATAAGCCGAATGTCCCTCAAAAGGACGCCGGAAGGCCGTTTTGCAAGAACAGCCACTTTGAGTCACTTTAAATAATTTGCGGGTACAACCTTAAAATTTCCCTTGCGAAAATGCTGAAAGGCTGTATCCGCAAAATAAAGTTTGGTCATTTAACAACTTTTACAAAAATAACCATTCTGCTAAATAAGCCATTACATGGCAAGTTTTTGTTAAAATAGCCACAATTGGTATTAAAACTTTCTCAGTCTTGTGTTGGCTTGTGATGATGCTGAGTGACGTCCCATGGGCCCCAGGATGAGAAATTTTGATTTTAATCATTGAATATGGAATTCCTAAATTAAAAGTTTTGCAAAAATAGCCACTTTTCTTTTAATCATTAAATTCCTTCAAATAAATGTGCAGGATGAATTCAAATGACATCGAAACCTTCTCAGTCCTGAGCGAGATACCCCTTAAGCTCCATTTGTGGTGGAATGATCTTGGAGATGAAAACAGAAAATTAGTGGTAAAAATTCTGGGTGGCCTTGTGGGACTTATGAACATAAAATCGACAAGGGATATTGTTGAAGCTTTGATACCGTTTTGGGATCCGACTCGAAATGTCTTCAGATTCTCTGATTGTGAGCTCACGCCAACGTTGGAAGAAATAGTAGGGTATGCCGGGCTTAATGGAAACATGCAAAATATATATCCTTTGTCGCCAAGACCGGTAACCCTCCACAGATTTTTAGATTTGCTGAGTATCAGTCGGGATGTCCAAGACCCGTGTTTAAAGGATGGGTGTTGTACTCTGCATTTTCTCTATCATCGATATGGTAACCCAAGAGGCTTCGAGGAACCTAACACCGGCCTGACACATGCGGGAAATAAAGATAAATGGGAG
>MU724120.1:83973-99794 GCA_026770625.1 Nicotiana glauca | reverse complement strand
CGTTCCGACCGTCCTTTAATTGGAAGAACTCTTTTTACGCTTATATATATATCCCTTTTCGCCGGGGTGGAAGCGCCGTAAAAAAGAGGTGTGACAGTATGCATTATATGAACAGAATGCAATCGAACGATATCATTCAATACAACTTTATGAATACGATACCAAGTCAAACCCATGGAAATACCCCTTATATCAAAGATATATAGACACTACGCAACTTTATTGCATTGGAAAAAACTATAATATGACTATCTTATGGACCACTCTTGTTCAGTCAATTATTTCAAAACAAGAGTGTTCTACTCTATTGGTAATAATGGAACAATTTTGTTCATAGGAAAAAAAAAATTATTCTATACTCGATAAGTACCAATACGCAATGGGGGAGTTGATCTCATTTTCTGAGCGAATGAGTCCATACTTATTTATCATTAGAAACACCTATTCGTAATAATTTGAGTTTATTCATTCTTCCTTTCTTTATGAATTTTTATAATCTATGGATAAAATAAATACTATAAAAACCAATATGAATATTATAAAGACAATAAAAAGATTGTTACTTTTCCACCCCAAACTGAAATATAGTATTTAGTTCTTTCTTTCATTTAATGTCTATTGGTGTTCCAAAAGTTCCTTTCCGAAGTCCTGGAGAGGAAGATGCATCTTTGGTTGACGTATAGTGTGATTGTCAGATACATTGGGTAATATGGTATTTCCACGTTCTCTCCCCCGATCAAGATATCCACCGTTTCACCCAAGAAAGATAAATTTAATCATAAAAAAATTGGAGTGTGAAGTGCAATTAGATCCATTTTTAGGGGGATTCGTATTACTATTATCAATTAGAATAATTCAACAACAACAACAACCCAGTAAAATCCCACTAGTGGGGTTTGAGGAGGGTAGTGTGTACGCAGACCTTGCCCCTACCCCGAAGGGGTAGAGAGGTTGTTTCCGAAAGACCCTCGGCTCAAGATAATAAAAATACAAAGGAAAGAATATTAGATTCACCACGGAAATCATAGGAAAAAAGAACATAGAATACAGGGAAAAAAAAAGAAAAAAGAAAAAAAATTCAAAGCAAAAACGATGGTTAGTAAATGGATCCTGCATCGAAAATAGAAAATAGTAAGACATGACATTGCCCCTAGCTATCTTAGACAAAACCCCACTGAACTAGACTCACAAAGGTACAAAGTAACGCAAGACTCAACTACCTCCTAGCCTACAACCGAAATACGCATTTTCCATAACTTCCTATCAAGCACCATATCCTGTGAAATCTGAAGCCTCACCATATCCTGCCTGATCACCTCTCCCCAATACTTCTTAGGTCGCCCTCTACCTCTTCTCGTGCCTTCCACGACCATCCGCTCACACCTCCTTACTGGAGCATATGGACTTCTCCTCTGTACATGCCCGAACCATCCGAGCCTTGCTTCCCGCATCTTGTCATCAATAGGGGCCACGTACACCTTCTCCCGAATGTCATCATTCCTAATTTTATCCATCCTAGTGTGCCCGCACATCCACCTCAACATCCTCATTTCTGCTACTTTCATCTTTTGGATATGTGAGTTCTTAATACGCCAACACTCAGTCCCATACATCATGGCCGGTCTAACCACCGCTTTATAGAACTTACCTTTGAGTATCGTTGGCACTCTCTTATCACACAAGACTCCAGATGCTAACCTCCACTTCATCCATCCTACACCAATACGGTGTGTGACATCCTCATCGATCTCCCCTCCCCTGTGGATAAACGAACCACGGTACTTAAAGCTGCCTCTATTTGGGATAACCTGTGCCTCAAGCCTCACATCCACGTCCACTTCCCCCGGCCCAGAGCTGAACTTACACTCAAGGTATTCCGTCTTCGTTATGCTTAGCTTGAAACCCTTGGACTCAAGAGTCTATCTCCAAACTTCCAATCTCTCGTTAACACTGGCTCGTGACTTATCAATCAAAACTATATCATTGGCGAATAGCATGCACTATGGCACTTCCCCTTGAATATGGTCTGATATCGCATCCATCACCAGGGCGAATAAGAATGGACTGAGCACAGAGCCTTGGTGTAATCCCATTTTAACTGGAAAAGGCTCAGAGTCCCCTCCTACTATCCTAACCCGAGTCTTAGCCCCATCATAAATGTCCTTAATTGCCATAACATAAAGAACCGGCATACCTTTTGCCTCCAAGCATCTCCAGAGAACTTCTCTAGGAAACTTGTCATACGCTTGTTGTAGGTCAATAAACACCATGTGCAAATCCTTATTTATTTCTCTGTACAGTTCCACCAACCACCTAACAAGGTGTATAGCTTCTGTGGTGGAACGACCCGGCATGAACCTGAACTGGTTGTCGGATACATACACTGTCATCCTCACTCTTGCTTCAACCACCCTCTCCCATACTTTCATGGTATGACTCAGTAGTTTGATACCCCTATAATTGTTACAACTCTGGATATCACCTTTGTTCTTATACAATGGAACCTCCATACTCCACCTCCACTCATCTGGCATCCTCTTCACCTTAAAAATAACATTAAACAACCCAGTCAACCACTCCACACCTGCTCTCCCTACAAACTTCTAAAATTTCACCGGAATCTCTTCTGGCCCAGTCGCTCTGCCCCTACTCATCTTACGCATAGCCCCCCAACCTCCTCGACCTCGATATGCCTTCAGAGCCCAAAGTCACGATGGCTTTCAGAATGCTCCAATTCGTCTAGCACAATATCACGATCCTTTTTTTCATTCAGAAGTTTATGAAAGTAAGTCTGCCATCGTCTCTTAATCTGTGCATCTTCCACCAGTACTCTACCATCTTCGTCCTTAATGCATCTCATTTGGTCCAAATCTCGAGCCTTCCTCTCTCTCAATTTGGCCAACCAGAATAACTTCTTATCCCTGCCTTTTTCCCCCAGTTCCTCGTACATACGACCATAAGCCGCATTCCTAGCCTCCGTGACCGATAATTTAGCTTCTTTCCTAGCTACCTTATATCTCTCCATGCACGCTCTCCTCTCGTCCTCACCTCTGCTCTCCACTAACTTCTGGTATGCCTCCCTCTTCGCTTCCACTTTGCCTTGGACCACTTCATTCCACCACTAATCTCCTTCGTGCCCGCCAGAAATACTGGTTGAGACCCCTAACACCTCTCTTCCAAATTCCCTTATAAAGTCTACTATCGATGACCACATAGTGTTCGCGTCCCCACTACTCCTCCAAGCTCCCATAGCCGACAACCGACAATCCAACTCATGGGCTTTATCCTTAGTCAAAGCTCCCTACCTGATTCTTGGTTTTCCCCGAGCAAACCTTTTCCTCCTCTTAAACCTAATACCAACATCTAGCACCAACAATTTATGTTGCGTCACGAGTGTCTCACTCGGAATCACCTTGTAGTCCTTGCACAACCCGTTGTCACACCTCCTAAGGAGGAGATAGTCAATCTGGGTCTTCGTTACCGCATTTTGAAAAGTAACCAAATGGTCTTTCCTCTTTGGAAAGTTAGAGTTTGCAATCACCAACCCAAAAGCCTTAGCGAAGTCCAACAGCGAGGTACCTCTCCCGTTCCTCTCCCCAAAACCAAAACCTCCATGCACCTCGCCATAGCCACCTGCTGTCGCCCCAATATGACCATTGAAATCTCCTCATATGAACAACTTCTCAGCAGGCGGAACCTGGCGCACAATCTCATCTAACCCCTCCAAGAAGTGTCGTTTAACCTCCTCATCTAGGCCCGCATGCGGCGCATAGGCGCTAACGACGTTCAGTGTGTGTTGTCCAACCACCAACTTGATAACCATCAATCTATCATTCACTCGTCTGACCTTAACCACCGACCCCTGAGTTCCCTATCCACCAAGATACACACTTCATTCTTACCTCTCTAGACTCTTGAGTACCAAAGTTTATACCCGTCCGCATTCCTCGCCCTCGACCCTACCCACCTAGTCTCCTGGACACACGCTATATTGACCCTTCTCTTCTGGAGAATCTTCGCCAACTCTATAGACTTACTTGTTAATGTATCTATGTTCCATGACCCGATTCTTAACCTAAAGGCACCCCTATTTCCTTTACCTTCCTTGCCTCTCGGCCCACCCCCTAACCCCTGCCCTACCTCCCGCCCCACCCCCTGCTCCCTCCGAGGACATGAACTCACTCGACCATCCCAAACCACAGCCACTATACCTATGACAAACTAAGGGAAAATCACTAACACACACAAGGCGGCAGACCAAGATAGACAAAGACAGGCTGCAACTATAAGCGCACTAATATTGTGAATAAACTAATAGGAACAAAGATTGCAAAAAATTAACTAACGTAATAAATGGGAAAAGGAAAATAGGAGGTACCAACTCCCGCAAGTAGAACCTGGGAATTGTCTTGGTATAGACGACGATGTTGCGTCCAACTAGCACGTTTGTGTCCCACTTTTGCCGCCCCTCGTTGGCCCTTGCCGGGGTTGTTCCTTATGTTTGCCTGTGCACGTTTCGCTCACCGCTAATAGCCACAGTCCTTAACCTGAAAATAAACACAAAATACCATGAAGACAGACAAAAAGGAGGGGTTGTCACCGCTACCACTGGTGAGGCCCCACCCGTAGCAAAATAGCGCAAGAAGTTTGTAATAAAAACCTTAAATTGAATTTTGATTATTTAATTTTTTTTGATAAAAATAAATTAAATAATAAATAAACAAAAATAGAAAAAATCCCTAAAAACACAACAATTACTTGTTCAAAGCATAATCACCAAAAGATAGAAAAATAGATAGCAGTAAACTCAACAACTTATATGAAATACAATCAGCAAAAACACAAAAACAAACAAAAATGACCTTTTTTACTTACTTGCACTGTTTCAGACTTACACTGAAACCCAAAATTTAATTTTTTTACCTAACCCAAAATAGTTACACAGTAGAGCAGCAAAATACAGCTCTAGTAAGAGAGTAGGGAAGGGGGAAAGAAAAGAGAGGAGAGAGGGGAAGGGAGGCGTGAAAGATGAGGTGGGGAGGGGGTTTACCTGCTGGTGGGAGTGGTCGTCGGCATGGGGTGGGGATTGGACTAAAAAAATGAAGTATCCAGACTCTGTTAAGAAAAAATCCAATTGGATTAGTAAGATATTTATGATTGCTATTCATATTTTTTCTTTGTAAAGAGATCCTAATTGTCAAACAAAGTTATCTCAACTCTAAGAAGCACTCGCATAAAATGAATTTAAAAAAAAAAGAAATACAAAAAAAAATGGTAATGGGAGCATTTGTCCTATATGTAAAAATCCAAATTGGGAGGATCTTTACCCGGAGTAGACCATAAACTTAAAAAGATGAAACAGACCTAGTCAGGAACAAGAAAATACCATCGCAGTTTGGATTAAATCTCGATGAAAGAATACATCAATGAAAAAATAATTCGATAAGTTTAATGACCCTTTCTTATAACTTCAAATTTGATAATAGAAAATCGAAAATATAAAAAGGAGCCAAAACTCGTCTTTATTGAGAAATCGAGGAAAAATCCTTTTGTTAGAAGTAAGAAAGAACCTTTCTAGAAAAGAAAAAAAAAGGACTGAAATCTATACATTGATTCACAACATTTTTTGAACCGTATGCATCAAAAGGTGCATGTACGGTTCTTAAGGGATACAATTTTACCCTAATCAACCGACTTTATCGAGAACGATTACTTTTTTTAGGCCAAGAGGTTGATAGCGAGATTTCAAATTTAACTTATTGGTCTTATGATATATCTCAGTATCAAGGATGAGACCAAATATCTGCATTTGTTTATAAACTCGCCTGTGAGCTGGGTAATACCTCGACTGGCTATTTATGATACTATGCAATTTGTGCGACCACATGTCCATACAATAATGCATGGGATTAGCCGCTTCAGTGACAATGAGTAATACAACTTATTAATGTTCACCTTTACTTGTGATTATAGAATATCTATATTTATCTATCTATCTATCTATATTATATTAAAAGCATGAATACCCTTAGCGAAATATCGTTCGTCTTTTTACTCCTTTACAATAGAGTTCACATGTCACAACCCAAAACTCTAACCTATCGTGATGGCGCCTATCGATGGTACTAGGCAAGCCAATTTTTCAAAACACCTTGATATTTCATAAAAGTAAACCAAAAGCTTTTTCATAACAGGTGTTTTCATAAAACAAAAGTTAAAACTCCAAATAAATATAATGCAGAATGTAGCCCCAAATATCAGGATGTCACCAAGTCATGAGCATCTACACATTCAATCTAAAAGACAGTGTTTACAATAGTCTGCATCTAGTTGCCAATACAGGAAAGAAGGAGAACAAGGGCTACGAACGCTGACAGCTACCTCATAAATCTCTGGTAATCGATCCCGCACAAACTCATTCACCTCCGTGACCGATCATGCCTTGATCTGCACATAATGTGCAGGGAGTAACGTGAGTACTTCTAACTCAGTAAGTAACAGAAATAAATATGGAACTGAGAAGTAGTGACGAGCTATAAAAATATAGTTCTTATCAGTAATTTCAGTTAAGAATAGGCACGATTTCAATCCGGAGATTTAAGTCGAAATCAGTTTATTTCAGTTCAAGTTCAAGTAAATCAGATATCAAGTCTTTCATAAATTTAACAACAATGATAGATAACAACTAAGTGCGACAACAACAATGAAAGTAAGTACAACCTCTCAGGACAATTGTCACTCAACTCATCTCCACAAGTTAATCACTCAGCTCTCAGCTCTCAGCCCTCAGTACTCACAATCAATAGGTACTTGCACTCACTAGGGGTGTACAGACTCTGGAGGGGTTCCTACAGTCCAAGCGTTAAAATTCGTAGGGATAACTCACGTGTTGCACAGACAACTCACGTGCTATAATATCAAATCAAGATCCGCACAGACAACTCACATGCTATGGTATCAATATATCACCATCACGCCTATGTCCTCACTCGGTCATCCACCTCCCTAGTCTCTCGGGCTCTCAGAAATCATATAAATTAGCCTAAACAGAGAGAATAAGATGTATCAACAAGGAATAAGAAGAGATGGAGGTACGGTTCACAAGAAAAATCATGATTGAGTACAAGAAAATAATTACCAGCTAATTCAATAAGTATATAACCCCAATGGGTCCCAACAGTGATATCATATGGCCTAAGCATGATTTCTAACATGAATATCAGTCAAATCTCCATAAAACACAGGGAACACGTAGTTAACAGTATGCTATTCAACATTACGATCTCATGGGATGGACCAACTCACAATTCATATAGTGCAAGCCCACACGCCCGTTACCTAGCATGTGTGTCACCTCAAAATAATCACGCGACACCAAAATTCGGGATTTCATACTCTCAAGACCAAATTTATAAGTGTCACTTACTTACCTTAATCCGAGCAAAACCCTACTCCAAAATGCCTTTGCCTCTTAAATCGGCCTCCAAAAGTCCCGAATCTAGCCCCAAGTAGTACAATACAATTAATATAAGCTAAAGGGATCAATTCCACAAGAAAACTACTAAATTAGACCCAAAAATCTGAAATTGACTCAACCCGACCCCCGGGCCCATGTCTCGAAAACCGAAAAAGTCACAAAACCCGAAAGCCCATCCACTCAAGAGTCTAACCATATTAAATTTATGAAAATTCGACTTTAAATGGTCACCCAAATCCCCAACAATTCATTCTCCAAATCCCTAGCCTCAAACCCCCAAATTTCACCTCAACACCACACAATGTAGGTGGGAAAATCAATAGGGAAACAAGATTTATGATTAAAAAAAATGAGTACAAAAAGCGTACCTCAATAATCCCCTCGAAAACCCTATCCAAAATCGCCTAAGTTCGAGTCCAAAATGTTGAACTAAGACCAAAATCGCAAACCCTTGTTTTTAAATATTCTGCCCAGGCTTTTCACACCTGCGGCTCTGTATTTGCATATGCGGTCAAAATTCTTCTTTTGCTGAAATTCACTTAAGCCACTGCCTCCGCTTCAGCGATCAACATACCGCACCTGCGCACATCGCAGGTGCATAAACCACATCGCACATGCGGACAACACTCGCACATGTGCCCCGTTGCCCGCTTCTGTGACCATCGCAGGTGCGGGAAGGTCTTCGCACCTGCGGACTCTGCCCATCTCTTCCCTAGTCGTTTCTGCGATCAAAGCCATGCTTCTGCGGACTCACACCTGCGATGAAGCTTCTGCAGGTGAGATTACAACATCTGAGTTCAAATTTCAGCAGTCTTCCAACTTCAAAACTTGGTCCGTTAACCGCTCGAAATCAACCTGAGGCCCTCGAGATCTCAACCAAATACATCAACAAGTCCCAAAATATCATACGAACTTAGACAAATCCTCAAATCATCTCAAACAACATCAAAAACATGAATTACACACGCATTCAAGCCTAATGAACTTCAAAACTTCCAAATTCTACAAATGACGTCAAAACATATCAAATCACATCCAATTAACCTCAAATTTTTAACACAAGTCCTAAATGCCACCACATACCTAGTTTATCTTCCGGAAATCCAATTCGACCTCAATATCAAAAATTTCACTCCCGGTTAAACTTTCCAAAATTCTAACTTTCGACATTTCAAGTCTAATTCGACTACGGACCTCGAAAACACAATACGGATGCGCTCTGAAGTCCAAAATCACCTAACGGAGTTAACTGAACCATAAAAATTCAAATCCGAGCTCGTTTACACATAAGTTAACATTCGGTCAACTTCTCCAACTTAAACTATCAAATAAGAGACTAAGGGTGTGTTTGGTATGAAGGAAATTATTTTTCGAAAAATATTTTCCAATTTTTCCATGTTTGGTTGGCTTAAATGTTTTGAAAAATATTTTCCTTATGAACTCATTTTCCTCCAATTGGAGGAAAATATTTTCCTTATCAAGAGAAGGGAAAACATTTTCCAAAACTCCTTCTCAACCTTCCCCAACTCACCAATCCACCCCACCCCCTCTCTCCAAAAAAGGTTTTTTTTTCAAATTTCAGTTTTTCCGTTACCACTCATCCTACTACCCCTCCACCCCACCCACCCCTCTGTCGCAAAAAAAAATATTTTTTTACCTTAATTTTCTTTTTGCAATTTCAAATTTTTATTTTTTTTCGTTTTTCTGCACCACCCACCCTAACCCTCCATCACCTGTCCCCTCCCCCTCGCCGAAATTTTTTTAAAAAATATATTTTTCAGTTTTAATATTTTTATTTATCGGTTTGAAGGTTCAAAATTTTAAAAGTTTCAAAATTATGAGTTCGGAGGTTTATGTGTTTGGAAATTTACGGGTTTAGAAATTATAAAGTTTACGGGTAATTCCGTAGTTTTGAAAGTTTAGCAGTTCGGAAGTTTATGAAAAATGTGGGTTCGGAAAGTTGTTGGTTTGAATGTTTATGGCTTCATATTTATTATTCTAAATTATTTGTTAATACTCTTGAGAAGTCATTTTTCTTAATTTGCGTACCAAACACAGGAAAATGAATAAGATTACTACTTGTTTTCCAAGAAAACATTTTCCCCGGAAAAAATTATCTGTTATACCACACACACCCTAAGTGTCTCAATTCACTCCAAAACCACTCCAGACCCGAACCAACTAACCCGGTAAGTCATAATACAGCTGTAGAACACAAAAGAGGTAGAAAATAGGGGAACGAGCTATAACTATCAAAATGACCGGCCGAGTCGTTACATCCTTCCCTCTTAAATAAATGTTCGTCCTCGAACAGGTCTAGAAACGTATCTAGAGCCTCAAATAAGTTTGGATATCTTCTCTGCATCTCCCGCTCGGTCTCCCAAGTAGCTTCCTCCACGGGCTGACCTCTCCACTGCACTTTCATTGAAGTTATATCCTTTGACCTTAATTTCTGAACCTGCCACTCCAAAATAACCGCCGACTCTACATTATAAGTCAAATCACCATCCAACTGAACCGTGCTAAAATCCAAAACATGAGATGAATCAACAACATAATTTCGGAGCATAGAAACATGGAATTCTGGATGCACACTCGACAAGAGCTTGTAAGCCACCTCCTCAATCCGCTGAAGTACCTCAAAAGGCCCAATGAACTGAGGGCTCAACTTGACCTTCTTCTCGAATCCCATAACACCCTTCATGGGTAATACCTTCAGCAGAAACTTCTCCCCAACCAGGTATGACACATCATGGACCTTTCTGTCAGCATAACTCATCTGTCTTGATTGTGCTGTGCGAAGTTGCTCCCGAATAAATTTCACCGTGTCTAATGCATCCTAAACCAAGTTTGTACCCAAAAGACTAGCCTCACGCGGCTCAAACCAACCTACCGGAGATCTACACCGCCTCCCATATAAAGCCTCATACGGAGCCATCTGAATACTAGACGAATAACTGTTGTTATAAGCAAACTCTGCAAGGGGCGGAAATTGGTCCCGTGAACCCCCAAAATCAATGACACAAGCGCGTATAATGTCCTCCAATATCTGAATAATGCATTTGGACTGCTCGTTCGTATGAGGGTGAAATGATGTTCTCAACGCCACCTGAGTGCCCAATCTCGCTGCACGGCTCTCTAAAACGATGATGTAAATTGTGTACCTCTGTCTGAAATGATGGAAACTAGCACGCCGTCCAAGCGAACAATCTCTCTGATGTAAATCTTAGCCAACCGGTTTAAAGAATAGGTAGTACTCACAGGAATGAAGTGCGCGGACTTGGTCAGCTGATCCATAATCACCCAAATAACATCGAACTTCCTCAAAGTCCGTGGGAGCCCAACTATGAAATCCATGGTGATCTGCTCCCACTTCCACTCTGGAATCTCTATCTTCTGAAACAATCCACCCGGTCTCTGATGCTCATATTTAACCTGCTGATAGTTGAGGTACCGAGCCACAAACCCAACGATATCCTTCTTCATTCTCCTCCACCAATAGTGTTGTTTCAAATCCTGGTACATTTTTGCGGCACCCGAATGAATGGAATACTGCAAGCTGTGGTCCTTCTCAAGAATCAACTCCTGAAGCCAATTTACATTGAGCACACATATCCGGCCCTGCATCCTCAGCACCTCATTGTCTCCAATAGTCACATCTCTAGAATCACCATGTTGAACTTTGTCCTTGAGGACTACTAAATGAGGATCATAATACTGGCACTCTCTGATGCAACCAAATAAGGAAGACCAAGAAACCACACAAGCTAGAACCCGACTGGGCTCCAAAATATCCAACCTCATAAACTAGTTGGCCAAAGCCTGAATATCAACTGCAGGAGGTCTCTCCCCTACAGGAATGAATGCACGACTGCCCATACTCGCTACCTTCATACTCAAGGCGTCGACCACCACATTGACCTTCCCCGAACGATACAGAATAGTAATATCATAGTCCTTTAGTAGCTCCAACCATCTCTGCTGCCTCAAATTAGTATCCTTCTATTTGAACAAGTTCTACAGGCTATGATGATCAGTAAATACCTCACAAGACACACCATAGAGATAGTGCCTCAAAATTTTCAACACGTGAAAAATGGCGGCCAACTTTAAATAATGAGCATGGTAGTTTTTCTCATGGAGATTCAAATTATGCGAAGCATAAGAAATCACTCTACCCCCTATATCAAGACATGCCAAATATGGATTCCGAGAAGCATCACAATATACTATATAAGAACCAGAATCTAATGGTAGAACTAGAACTGGAGATGTGGTCAAAGCAGTCTTGAGCTTCTGAAAGCCCGCCTCACAGTCATCTGACCACTTGAAAGGAGCGCCCTTTTGGGTCAATTTGGTCAAGAGCGATTCAATAGATGGGAAACCCTGCACGAACCAACGGTAATAACTAGCCAAACCAAGAAAGCTCTGAATCACTATGGCTGAGGACAGTCTGGGCCAACTTTGAACGACCTCTATCTCTTTTGGATATACCTGAATACCCTCGCTGGACACCACGTGGCCCAAAAACGCCACAGAACTGAGCCAAAACTCACACTTGGAGAACTTAGCATAAAGCTTCTCCTCTCTCAACCTTTGCAACACAATCTGCAAATGTTGGGCATGCTCTTCTGGGCTACGAGAGTACACCAGGATATATTCAATGAATAAAATAACAAACGAATTGAGATACGACTAAAATACACTGTTCATCAGAAGCATGAACGCTGCTGGGGCATTAGTCATCCCAAAAGACATCACAAGGAACTAATAATGACCATAACAGGTGTTGAAAGCTGCCTTAAGAATTTTCAAGTCCCGAATCTTCAAGTGGTGATACCCTGACCTCAAATCAATCTTGGAGAACACCCTCGCTCCCTGAAGCGAGTCAAATAGATAATCAATACGCGGCAAAAGATACTTGTTCTTGATTGTGACTTTGTTCAAATGCCTATAATCAATGCACATTCTTATAGAGCCATCCTTCTTCACGAATAGAATCGGTTCACCCCAAGGTGACACAAGATTCCAGCTTTCGGCATTTTAAGCCCAATTCTACTACGGACCTCCAAAACATAATTTAGACGCGCTCCTAAGTCCAAAATCACCTAATTGAGCTAACTGAACCATCAAAATTCAAATTTGATGTTGTTTACACATAAGTCAACATCCGGTCAACTTCCCCAACTTAACTTTCAAATAAGAGACTAAGTGGCTCAGTTCACTCCAAAACCACTCCGGATCCGAACCAACTGTTACAACTCAAAACTAACCCTGACGTGATAGCATCTATCGTGGTACTAGGCAATTCGACATACTACCAGAACAAAATGATATTTTCAATTTTAAGAAAATTCCAAGCTACTTAACATAAAAGCTTCATAAGGAGTTCAAATCAAAATAAAAATACCGAAAAGAAAAGCCTGACATCGGGGTGTCGCTAGTCATGAGCATATACTATAATGTATCTGACAATATTAAGGCCAACATAGTCTGGAAAGTACCTAAATACATCTAAAGGAAGATAAGATGGAGGAAAGCAAGGCTGCGATCGCCAGGCAACTACCTTGCTAACTCTGAAGGATCTGCAACTAATCAATGAACACTCGCTACCGAGTCTAGAAACTCATGGATCTGAAACAAGGTGCATGGAGTAATGTTAGTACGCCAACTCAGTAAGTAACCAAAGTAAATAAAGGTTGAGCAGTAGTGACGAGCAATAAAGCATGTAAAGTTCATATCATGAAATCTTAGTAAAAATACACGGGCTTTAAAAGAAGAGTTTGAATCAAATAATTTCTTTTAAACTCAGTTCTAGTAAAATCATTTGAAGATATTTTTCAACAATTCTCAAATAGAGGCTCAACACAACGAGTAAAATGATGGGATCATAAATAGCCCCTCGGACAAAACATCAGTCATATACATCACCTTAGGCAAACCTCACAGTCACTCGTATATAGTCCCTCGGGCATACCTCACCATCACTCATATACATCCCCTAGGACAAAACATCATTCAGTACGTACTTGCGCTCACTGGGAGTGTGCAGACTCTAGAGGGGCTCCTTCAGCCCAAGTGCTATAACAAGCCACCTCGTGGCATAAATAAATCAGGCCATAGGCCTCACTCAATCATGAATAAGTAAAACATGTTCCGACGTGCAACCCAATCCCATAAATATCCTCACAAATCAGGCCCTCGGCCTTACTCAATCATAATCAGTAAAACATGTTGCGACGTGCAGCTCGATCCCATAAATATCCTTATAAATCAGGCCCCCGGCCTCACTGAATCATAAACCTCTCATTCCACTCGGGCTCTCGGTAAAAATAGGGTACTTAGCCCAAAACAACATTTATATGCATCAAAACAGAGTAATAAAGACTGAATTATGAAATCAGTAAGTATGACATGACTGAGTATAGATTTTAAATCCAAAAAAGTGAGAGGATAGTAAGAAAAATGCCCATAAGGGTCCAAACATCTCTGGCACAAGGCCCAAACATCGCACTCAGCCCAATTTACAGAAACTATTTCTAAAACCCATAAGTATTATATAGTTTCAATCAAATACGCAACTTATAGTTGCTACGAGACGGATCAAGTCACAATACCCAACGGTGAACGCCCACATGCCCGTTACCTAGCATGTGCATCACCTGAAAATAGTAAAACAATACAAAATCTAGGGTTTCATACCCTCAGGACGAGATTTACAATCGTTACTTACCTCAAACAACCCAATTCCAATACCGAGCAAGCCATGCGATGCTTCGAAAATGCCATCTCGCGTGTTTCGACCTCTGAACAGCTCGAAAGTAACCAAAAACAACTTGAATACATCAAACAATGCTAAAGCAACCAATCCCAATCGAAAAAGGTCGAATCTTTAATCAAAAGCCCAAAATCGGCCAAAAAAACCCAGCCCGGGCCCACATCTCGAAACCCGGTAAAACTCATAAATCCGATAACCCGTTCAATTATGAGTCCAACCATACTAGTTTCATCCAATTCCGACTCCGAATCGATATTTAAAACTTAATAATTCACTTTATGAAACTTTAGGCAAAAAACCCCGAATTTCATTTTGAAATCATCAATCAAATGCCAAACACAAATATGGATTCATGAAATGTAACCAAAATCGAGTAGATAACACTTAACCCAATACATATGGTGAAAATTTCCTCCAAAATCGCCCAAATCCGAGCTCCCCAAATCAAAATATGACCAAATGAATAAATCATTATTTTATATATTTTTTTGCTAGCTATTCTGCCTCGCTTCTCATTCCAAATAATCGTTAAACTCGCTTTTGATGCCTCCAATGGATTGCTTGTAAAATTTTAGTCAAGTTAGGCTCTTGAATCAGTCCATTTGACCTTATATTGAAAGAGATATTTTGGTTTCAATATTTGAAAAATACTGCAGATTTTTAATACGAATTTAATGAAAATTTCGTAATTAATTTGAAAAATTTGGCAATCCAACTCTTAGTAACATGACCATAAACTCCACATACGATGTCCAAATCAGACGATTCTTTTGTTATGGCTCCGTAATAACGATACGGATCTAATGCGTCAATAAAAACAGAAATCAGAACTCATTTTCTTAATGTAATACCATTTATACTTGAAAAATGAATTCAGAACATAAAAAACGAGCGCAACACAACCCAAACTATCTGAAACTCACCCGAGCCCCTCGGGACCCTGTTAAAAATACCAACAAGTAAGATATCATAAAATGGACCTACTTGAGGCCTCAAACACACATAACAACATCGAAACGACGAATCACAACTAAATTCGAAATCAATGAACTTGAAACTTCAAACTTCCACAACCATTGGCGAAACCTATCAAATCACGTACGATTGACCTCAAAGTTTGCACGCAAGTCACATTTGACATTATGGACCTGCTCCAACTTTCGGAATCGGAATCCGACCTCGATATCAAAAAGTCCACTCCCGGTCAAACTTTCCAAAATTTCAACATTCGCTATTTCAAGCCAAATTCTACCACAGACCTCCAAATCATAATCCGGATGCGCTTCCAAGGACAAAATCACCCGATGGAGCTAATGGAACCATCGAAAATCCAATCGAAGGTCAAATTCTAAAAAGTCAAATCTTGGTCAAACTTTTCAAATTTAAAGCTTCTAGTTGAGAATCATTTTTCCAAATCAATTCCAAATAACCTAAAAACCAAAATCGACGATTCACATAAGTCATAATACTTCATATAGATATACCCATGTCCACAAACAACTAAGCAAAGTGCAATTGGTCAAAACGATCGGTCGTGTCGTTACATCCTCCCCCCCCCCCCCCCCC
>MU724120.1:33394-83155 GCA_026770625.1 Nicotiana glauca | reverse complement strand
CCCCCACTTAAACATCGTTCATCCTCGAACGTGCCCTGAGTTGTTCCAAAAGCCATCAATTGGCTGTATAATCTAACTATGCACATACCCGAGGGTGATCCCACGCCACCCTATCCCATATAGGGCTGATAACATAACATGACTGAAATTTCTTAATCCAACCTAGTCCATAAGTCTTACGGCCCAATTTCCAACATCCAGAATTTTCTATAAGATCACAACCTCACATCTACATACTATATAAGTCCGAACAAGCTGTACCAAACCATATCCATTGTCACGACCCAAATTCCATTAAAGGTTGTAATGGCACCGAACACAACTGTCAGGCAAGCCAACACTAAATAATCAACTTAGTTCTCGTTTTAGTATTTTCGAAACCATCATTTCTCTTCAATTTAATTATAAAAGATGGAATTTACGGAATAATAATAATGTTTTTAAAAATTTCAATTTTTAATAACCCATAATCATCCCAAAATTCGGTGTCGCAAGTACATGAGCGTTTACTAGGGAATAAAATAAAATACAGTAATTGTTCGGAATACAATTTGGTTAGAAAGAGAAATACCAATGCTCTGAAGGAGACTCTGCTAGTTGCGGGTCATCTCGAGAGATGCAGCTCACCTAAGTCTCCATATAACCATGCCGCTGCGCCCACTAGGCCACTAGACATGCATGTGCATGTGCAACAAAAATGCATACCAAGTGTAGTATTAGTACGGAAATAACGCATACCCACTAAGTATTCAGTCTAACCTCGAAGAAGTAGTGACGAGAGGTTGACTTCGACACTTACTAGTGGTCCAATAACATCAGCTATAGTAAGGAAGTGAATAGATGTGAAACAGAGTAAATATATGAAATAAGCATGTATAAAATGTGTGGTGCAACTCTACTCTTTTCAAATTTTACTCAAGCTCTCAACTAGCAAGTTCCCTCCATAACTGAAGCATATATATATATATATATATATATATATATAGTGGATATCATCAAGAGGTCCTTCCTGAGTCGAGGGTCTATTGGAAATAACCTCTCTACCTGCATTAGGTAGGGGTAAGGTCTGCGTACAGACTACCCTCCCAGACCCCACATGTTAGGATCAAACTGGGCTTGTTGTTGTTGTTGGATATCATCAAGAAGTTGTCATAATTCAAATCAGGGAAAAACCTTCTAATACACTTGCTGCTAGCCAAAAGTTACGCACGATTCCATGAGGAAGAATATATTGTATACGATAAAATCGGAGGGTCCAATCTTCTGTTGTTACGAGGGCTCGCAAGCACATTTCGAGAGCTCGAGGCTATGGTCGGGGCTCACCCCCGAAGGTCTATCAGCGCTCAACCTCGAGGCAGTACAACCAACGGTTATGATGGAAAAGTGGCGAGTTCCCAAGGTGCGTAAATAGAGCTGACAAAGCCTAGTGGACTAGTCCAAAAACGAATCAAGGCATTAAATGGTTGTACTAGCCCCATATCTTTGTAATTAATGCATTTGTACTATGTTGGGATTCCCCCTCATATATAAAGGGTATCCTTGTCATTTTATAAACATATGATGCTCAATACTAAATACACAAGAACATTCTCTCTGCTCTGTAACATATTATATTGGTTTCATTACTTCATTTATTGCTTATATTCATTGTGTTCTATTTATTGTTCATAATTTATTGCTTATCATTGATCATAAAGATACATCACCGTAGATCTCATAAAGTGTTAGTCCTCCCTTGATTGCTCTAAGCCGGTCATCCAACTCGACCCCGAGGCATTATAATCGACGGCGCGAGGCCCCGATCTCCAACTGTTTGGTTCGATTACCATACCGTCTCTAAGCAATAATCTTGATTTATAATCTTTTACTTAGCATATATTGCTTAATAACTAGCATAAAAATAGATCACATATTTTTAGAACCTCATAATCAAATATAATTGTTATTACCATTTTCACGGTAAACATATATATATACATATAGGAAATGTCGAGGTGTGCGGCCCGATCCAACATAAAAGTAAATTGTGCACTACCGATGTTCGAACGGCGCAAATCATAGATGAATCTATTTCCCTGCTCGCGAATCATTCATGCGACGCGGTCCCCGCTTGCAAATCATACATGCGACGCTGTCAAATATAAACAAAGGAAATTACCCCGCTCGCGAATCATACCTGCGACGCGGTCAAATATGAACTTAACAGTTAAGTCATACCACTTTCTTGATTCTTCTAAAATAAATGGAAATTCATCTTGAAATATTGAGTAAATTACCCCACTTGCAAAACATACATGCGACGCGGTTACCCACAGATTTCTTAAGCTATTATAATATTCCTCAATGCTTTTCGAAATTACGTAGTTCAACTGAAACCTTTTAAATCCAAGATTCTTCAAAATTCAATTATTTAAAGACGATTATTGCTCAACGCAAATCTTACTTCTTCTCAAGGCAAACAATAAACATAAATCGATGATAAAGTCAACAAGGCATGGCGTAAACCTAGGCTACCCGGACATAGGCATAAATAGTAGCTACGTACGGACTCTCGTCACCTCGTGTGTACCTAACCCGCACAATTCACATATTAATTTATTTAACCTAAGAGTTTAATTCCCTCTTACAAGGTTAGAAAGGAGACTCACCTCGCTCCAAAGTTCCATAACTGGCATTCCATGCTTCTCCGATGACTCAAATCGTTGCCAACGCTCCCAAAACTAGACAAATAATTGGCAAACCAATGAAAAATATACCCTAATACTTATAAAAATTCAATTTACATAAATTCCCAACTCTATTTGAAAAGTTGCCAAAATCGCCCTCGAGCCCACGTGCCCAGATTCCGAGATTTTTTCGAAGATTGAGTTTACCCATAACCTCACGAGTTCAAATATATAATTTACTCTCAATTTCACGTCCAAAATCGTGGTCAAAATCCAAGAATACAAACTTTCTAGTTTTTCCTCGAACTCCCAAATTTCTACCAATTTTCACACTAAAATCCATACATAATTAATGTATTTAACTCAAGATATGTGGGGATAGCTTACCTTGTCATTCAGGATGAAAACCCCTACTTGAACCTCTCCAAATATCGTCCAAACAAGAGTCAATGGAAGAAAATGGGCCAAGACCCCCGATTTAAAGAACCTTACTGCCTCTAGCATTTCTGCACCTGCGGTCACTCGACTGCTTCTGCGGTTTCGCAGGTGCGGCCCCACTACCGCTCCTACGGTTTCTCACAAGGCTTCCCTTTCTGAATATGTGCCTCACTTACCACAGGTGCGGTCCTGCTTCTACAGCTATATGATCGGATCTGCGGTATCTTCACTTTTGGCCCAACACCGCATCTACGTCACTCATGGCCGCTTCGACGGCTCCGCACCTGCGACCCAAGTCTCGCATGTGCGGTTACACCAGAAAGCAGTTGTTTTACTTCTTCTTCAAATTCCAAAATTTGATCTATTGACCATCCAAAAGTCCACTCGAGTCCCTGGGTCCCCGTTCAATTACACCAACCTATCCAAGAACATAACGCGGACCTACTCGAGGCTTCAAATGACATCAAACAACGCTAAAATCAAAAATCACACTCCATTTCAAACTTGATGAACTTTAGAACTTCGAAATTCTTCATTTGATGCCGAAACCTATCAATTCACCTTCGATCTCAAATTTTGCACACAAGTCATATTCGACATTACGTACCTACTCCAACTTCCGAAATCGGAATCCGACCCCGATATCTAAAAGTCTACTTCCGGTCAAACTTCTCAAAAACCTCCAAATTTCTAACTTTTACCATATGACTCCAAAATGACCTACGGACCTCCAAATCCACTTCTGATCGCGCTCCCAATACCAGAATCACCATAGGAGCTATTCCCTGGCTCGGAATCCCAAATGGACATCGATAACACTGAAATGCACTCCAACCCAAACTTATGAAATTCTTCCAAAATGCTAACTTACACAATAGGTGTCAAAATGCTCTTGGGTAATCCAAACCCCAATTCATACATACGCCAGCATCCAAAATTATCATGCAAACCTGCTAGAACCTTCAAATCCTAATTTTGAGGCCGTTTACTCAAAAATCCAATCTTAGTCAATTTATCCAACTTAAAGCTTTCAAAATGAGAATTTTCTTTCCAAACTTCCTGAAATTCAATTCTGACCTCCCGTACAAGTCATAATACCTGAAGTGAAGTTGTTCATGGCCTCAAAATGCTGAACGATGCGCTAGAGCTAGAAATGACCGGTTAGGTCGTTACATTCTCTCCCACTTAAACATAAGTGTGCTAAGAAATGCGTTAGAGCTATTTGAAATTACCGTTTTAACACAACGTGCACCTACCCGTGCTACCACAACTCAGTTGAGCATATCAGTTCGATCAAATATGAAGATATCCGCTTTCATTTAGGTAAAAGAGCCCTAGAGCCTAGTTTCAACATCCAAAATTCTCTTCCAAGGATGATTATAATATATTAACACTGTACCAATCACCACACGATGCACCGATACATGATTGCATACCTTGGATGAATTCACACTATACACTACATCATTCACTGACCATAATAACCTTCTCTGGTCATAATAACTGACATTTCCCGAATATGGTACTCAGAATGCACCTCATAACATATATAAATATTGTCCCAACTTTTGCAATACCGCCACGACGAAAGAGATGTATAGTAATCCATTATCTACTATTGAGTCAACATATCATTGAGTCTATACTCCTTACAAGAACCATCACCTGATTCTGAACCAAATAATGGTAATTTCTCTTTGGTATACTTCATATAATCAGATCGCACTAATCCTAGATCCAACAATCTCATCTTACCCAGTATTTGTTGCTCAGGCAATAAGCCACCCCAGACATGACCAAAGGTCTCATACGATACCACAACGTGCCAATAAGCTACAAACTCAAATGTGTTACATAGAAAAAATGAACCCTGGAAGCGACTACTCAACCCATGCAACTAATATGAACCTTCCTCCGATAATGGGAAGTAAAACATAAAAAAATTAGAATATAGGCGACTAAACTCAACATCACACTGTTCCTGCATGCAACCCGATCCAAACAACATACGACTTACATAAGGAGATACACACCGAGCTAAATTGCTCATTATTACTAAATATTAAATATCGGTCACAAGCACGCTAAGTACATAATACCATCCCTAGAGAGAATTATAGCGCCATAAGTTACAAAACTCAAGCACAACTAAGTGTGATATATGATCTGCATCTCGAGAGCCATCCTGCTCATATAATACCATCGCTACACGGAACCTCAACACATATGAAATTATCAAGACCTCTCACAATTCACACAGCACAACATAGTATTACATGAAATATCCAATGACGAAACAACATCCAATATCCGCATACTTCTCCATAAGGAGCATTATGCTGAAATAAACACATCTCGATATAGATCCCACATTAACATTTAGAACCATCCACGGATCTCAAGCCGATTCTGATGGTATAGCATTGGGCTATTAACCTTTCAAGGGTTTACAATAACCCTTTTCCCATGATGCACAAGAAAAGCCATCAAATCCGAAACGAACTTCCCTAGACCACAACTAGATGAACTGAGCGCCCTTCAGGCATAAATTCTCACATCAACAATAGTACCACAATTTCTATACTTGGTTCCAATCTTTAATCAATTATGTGACTACCTATCACACTTATACAATATTTTTATGGGACACGCTCCCCTGACCTTCCGCAACAGAGAACGAGTCTGCACATCCATACTGCCGGCTATACCAACACTGTAAAGTAATTCAAAAATCCGCAATTAGTATGCAAAGCCTCTCACACCCGACACCGATCTCAGGTGCCACAAAAGACAACACTAGCTTATTCTAACCATCTGAATCCATTATCGCTCATTCGAACTCGTGCCACTCTTGCCAATACCAAACGACAACCTTGATACTCAACTTTAAAATTCCCATGTTGTCCACTGCACCTAAATGATGCCAATGAGCAACAATATAAGAATTTCATCATAACTGTTGAACCACTAATAGGTTTAACACTTCATCAAATAGAAACCCTTTACATAGCTCATATTAAGAGAACCATTGCAGCACGTGACTAGATTCTCATACCCACCGAAAATACCAACCTCAAGTGGTGGTCTGAACCACCATAACCCTTTCGGGACCCATCTAACATAACAGACCACAACACTCGAATGCCTCCACATAAAATCGATTACGGCGGCCGTCAAGCCTCGCATGTACCGCCACAAATCACATGTATAACTTAATACGCTAAAGGAACTAATCATTGCCACCATCATGCTAATCCAACCACTGCTACGATCTAACTTCTTTTAATTTACTCGGGACCTTGCTTAGGAATAATAGTAGCTCCATTCAAAATGTCACGAACCCAAATAGTATCTCCTATCACGAGCTCATGATGTCTTAAATCCCGCGAACCATCTCATACCCTCCTTGCGTGCATATTCGCATCCCCAACTGGTAAACCCATTATGAAAACTACTTTATGAATTCGAAGTCATTTTCTCTTATTCCTCCAGATGCTACACTACAAGCCAAAGATATCTTAGAACACTCTAAGCCCCTCTTCATAATTTGCTGCAAAAGCTCTATTCTTAACCATACTGCGGGCTTGAAATCCTTAGGCACCACATTTTAAATTTTGAATTCACTAGGATCGTCGTTGAGAGTCACCCACTCTAGGTTTGTCCCGAATATAATCAACTTCAACGCTCCCTTGGCACATGAACACCCATCTTAATAATGCTCCAGACTGAATCACTTCCCTAGTAAATCACCTCTGTACGAAGCATAAATCCTGAATCTTTCCAAAGCCTGAACATGAGTCAATAAAGCCAAATATAGCACACCTATACCAATTCCTTTGTTCAAATTACCACTTATGTTCCTTTCCCTTAGCTGAAATAGCTTAGCGATATGCTGATAGCCCAAAACCTCACAAGAAGATAACCATGCATCCTAATCGTATGCGATGGGACTCTCCCACTTATCCTGAAGCCACCATTATGCAACTCTGGAACCCTTCAAGATTCTTTCTCCATCATTGACATGATCTTGCACCATCAACTCACCAAATTCATTAAAATCCTTTTGTTTGATCTTTCATGAACACTCTGAATCACTGACCTCATTCACATATTCGACCTCTTACTGGATAGCCAGTAGAATTCTTCGTATCAAGCAAGCTATTTTCTTTCGCATCCGTTCACCCGCCGTATAATAGCCAATATTCCAAGTTAAGCCCGTAGACCTAGTCACTGTCCACCATAAATCCCAAATAACTTTAAACTCTCCTCACGTTGTCTAGTCATCCTATTATAGAACTCATGTGCTACTCTACCACTCTCCCACTTTGGTCAAACTCACTCTTGACTTTATAGAAATTTAACCACCACAAGGCACCCCCCACATATACTTCCTCATCCTTCGCTGTCCAATTGTTTCCTTAAATGAAAATCTATTTCTGTAGCATTTGAACCAGTAGATTGCTAGTAACTTTAAACCCCTTCAAATGTCATCTTTCTCGAGTCATCAACACCAAGAACACCGATTCACTCCTGACCACCGTACATTATGATCTCTAACAGCCGCTTCCCCCGCTCCTTTCACAATACTTTGCTCCAAAGATGAATTGAAGAAAACCATAGCACCAACAAACTTAACACTTTATATTCAATCAAGGATGTTTACACCACATCACAGATGAAGACTCCACCACGCTCGAAAATACCAAGTATCGTTACTCCATCAACCCAACCCGAACACTCCTAGTCTGGTTGCCTTTCCTCTGCCGGAAATAAAATACTGAATCTCTGAATCTTGCACTAAGTAAACATCCTTCCAAGTAATTCACTGCTTCGACGCATAGACAAGCATCCTACTATTATGCCACATTGTACGATAGCAATGCACGAATCATCAAAACAATCAATTTTAAATCTCAAAACTTTAGGTAATATTAATACTGAGCAGAAATGATAGAACGACCTTCCATAAGGCGACGACAATAGCCCAATCAAATACGCAGGGAGAAACATCATGCACCATATCTCAGGTACCATTATAATTCTTTAATTCCCGATTTATAACAACCGCTTCACATCACATAAGATTGAATAGGAAGGAAACAAAGGCATAAGCCTCAAAGGAATCAAATCGAACAATGACGAATCAAGAAGGGAAGTGCTCTTAACAACCCCGTAGCCTCTCGAAGATAAGTACAGATGTCTCCGTACCGATTCGCAAGACTATACTAGACTTGCTCATGACTCCTGAGACCTACGCGAACCTAGCGCTCTGATACCATTTGTCACGACCCAAATTCCATTAAAGGTCGTGATGGTGCCGGACACTACTATCAGGCAAGCCAACACTAAATAATCAACTTAGTTCTCCTTTTAGTATTTTCGAAACCATGATTTCTCTCCAATTTAATAATAAAAGATGGACTTTACAGAATTAATAATATTGTTTTTAACAATTTCAATATTGAATAACCCATAATCATCTCAAAACTCGGTGTCACAAGTACATCAGCATTTACTAGGGAATAAAATAAAATACAATAACTATCCGAAATACAATTTGCACAGAAAGGGAAATACCAATACTCTGAAGGAAACTCTGTTGGTTGCGAGTCGTCTCGAGAGATACAACTCACCTAAGTCTCCGTATCAACCATGTTGTTGTGCCCACTAGGCCACTAGACATGCATGTGCATGTGCAACAAAAATGCACAGCAAGTGTAGTATGAGTACGAAAACAACGCGTACCCACTAAGTATCCAGCCTAACCTCGAAAAAGTAGTGACGAGAGGTCGACTCCGACACTTACTAGTGGTCCAATAATATCAGGTACAGTAAGGAAGTGAATAGATATGAAACGAAGTACATATATGAAATAATTATGTATAAAATACGTGGTGCAATTCCCCTCTTCACAATTTTGCTCAAGCTCTCAACTAGCAAGTTCCCTCCGTAACCGAAGCATATATATATAGATATAGTGGATATCATCAAGCGGTTGTCATAATTGAAATCAGGGGAAAACCCTCAGATACGCTGGCTGCTAGCCAAATGTTACGAATGATTCCATGAGGAGGAATATATATATATATATATAGGAAATTCCAAGGCATACGGCCCCATCCAAGATAAAAGTAAATTGTGCACTACCGAGGTTCGAACGTCACGAACCATAGATACCCGCTCGCAAATCATTCATGTGTCTCGGTCCCCGCTTGCGAATCATACATGCAATGCGATCAAATATAAACTTAGGAAATTACCCCGCTCATGAATCATACCTTCGATGCGGTCAAATATAAACTTAGCATTTAATTCATACCTATTTCTTTATTCATCTAAACATAAATGGAAATTCATCTTGAAACTTTGAGTAATTAACCCGCTCGCGAAACATACATGCGATGCGGTTACCCATAGATTTCTTAAGCTAATATTATAATATTCCTTAATACTTTTGGAAATTACGAAGTTCAAATGAAACCTTTTAAATCATAGATTCTTCAAAATTCAATTCTTTAAAGACGATTATTGCTCAACGCAAATCTTACTTCTTCTAAAGGCAAACAATAAACATAAATCGATGATAAATTCAATAAGGAATGGCGCAAACCTAGGCTACCCGGACATAGGCATAGCTAGTAGCTCTGTATGGACTCTCATCACCTCATGTGTACGTAGCCAAAATATTAAATTATTTCACCTATGGGGTTAATTCCCTCTTACAAGGTTAGAAAGGAGACTCATCTCGCTCCGAAGTTCCATAACCGGCATTCCACACTTCTCCGATGACTAAAATCGATGCCAACGCTCTCAAAACTAGCCAAATAATGGTAAAACCAATGCAAATATACCCTAATACTTATAACAATTCAATTTACATAAATTTCCAACTACATATGAAAAGTTGACAAAATCACCCTCGGGTCCACGTGCCCAGATTTCGAAATTTTTCAAAGATAGAGTTTACCCATAACCTCATGAGTTCAAATATATAACTTACTCTCAATTTCATGTCTAAAATTATGGTCAAAATTCAAGAATACAAACTTTCTGCGTTTTCCTCTATCTCCCAAATTTCTACCAATTTTCATGTTAAAATCCTTACACAATCAATGATTTTAACTCAAGATAGGTGGGGATAGCTTACCTTGTCATTGATGATGAAAAGGCCCACTTGAAGCTCTCCAAAAATCGTCCAAACAAGTATGAATGGAAGAAAATGGGCCAAAACCCCTGATTTAAAAAACCTCACTGCCTCCAGTATTTTCTCATATGCAGTCACTCGACCGCTTTTGCGGCCCCACTACCGCTCCTACGGTTTCTCACCAGGCTGCCCTTTTCGCTTATGTGCCTCACCTACCGCATGTGCGGTCCCACTTCTGTAGCTATATGACCGCATCTGTGGCCTCTTCACTTCTGGCCTAACACCGCATTTGCGTCCCTAATGGCCACTTCTGTGTTCCACACCTATGGCCCAAGTCTCGCATGTGCGGTTACACCAGAAGGCAGCTGTTTTACTTCCTCTTCAAATTCCAAAATTGATCTGTTAACCATCCGGAATTCACCTGAGGCCCCCGAGACCCCGTCCAATCACATCAATCAGTCCAATGACATAATGCGGACCTACTCGAGACCTCAAATCACATCAAACAATGCTAAAATCACAAATCACACTCCATTTCAAACTTGATGAACTTTAGAACTGAGAAATTATTCATTCGATGCAAAAAACCTATCAAATCACCTTCGATTGACCTCAAATTCTGCACACAAGTCATATTCGACATTACGAACCTACTCCAACTTCCGGAATCGAAATCCGACTCTGATATTAAAAAGTCCACTTCCGATGAAACTTCTCAAAACCTTCCAAATTTCTAAATTTCGCCAAATGTCTCCAAAATGACCTACGGCCCTCCAAATCTACTTCTGATCACGCTCTGAATACCAGAATCCCCATACAGAGCTATTCCTAGACTCAGAATCCCAAATGGACATTGATAACACTGAAATGTACTCCAACCCAAACTTATAAAATTCTTCCAAAATGCTAACTTACATAATACGTGCTAAAACGCTCTCGGGTCATCCAAAACCCGATCCGGATATACTCCCGAGTCCAAAATTATCATGCAAATCTGATGGAACCTTCAAATCTTGATTCTAAGGTCGTTTACTCAAAATCTAATCATTGTCAATTTATCAAACTTAAAGCTTTCAAAATGAGAATTTTCTTTCCAAATCAATTCCAAACTTCGATATTTAATTCCGACCTCGCGTACAAGTCATAATACCTGAAGTGAAGCTGTTCATGGCCTTAAACTGTTGAATGACGTGCTAGAGCTCAAAATGACTGCTCGGGTTGTCACATCCGTAACCTAAAATGTAATCACATTATATACCACATAACTCAAACACTCATGGAGATAACTCGTAGTCACAGTAGTTGCTCAAAATAACCCAATACCGGTTATACACCTCTTAACAAACAAAGCCTCATTCTAAGACATTCATATACCGCCAATGATGAAAAAACACATAGATACTCAGATCAACAAGTCATGGAGCTCCCTCTTCTCCAAAAGGAACTATAGTAGATTTCTAAGTCGACTTCCCATATTATCCTTCCAACCATATTGTAACTAATTCTGATAGTATTCATTCTAGGTTCAATGACCTTATCTCATCCAACACGACCACTCTGATGACATTACACATCAATACAATCCAAAGCCATAACCTGTGCAATTCGTGCACCCAATAGCAATATCCCAAATATACTCAAATCATGAAAAAAAATGTTTCAAACAAGAGGACTATCCCGCAAGCTTAACAAGTACTTCCATAACAAAATACTGAAAATCCATCACACCCCGTAGGACCATCACACAAATCTAACACAAAGGTTCATACCTCAACTTAATTTCACTGCAATGCGTGCCCCATCCAAACACTAATCCATCGCATATACCTCAATCCACCTTTCTCAAAATCAATAACCATGTGCAATTTGACATCAAGTACTCAAAGTGCATCACCATAACCACGGAGAAGCAAATGACATAACGCCACATAAAACCTTTCACACCCCTTTTTAACCTCAACTAACCCCTCTAAAACATATAAAGTGATTTTTAAAGCTGAAGGGGTTTTCAATTAGAAAGTGATAAAGAATTGTGTTCAAAAGAATTTTTTAGAGTCGCCGCCTGACATTGGTTTCGGTGTGCCAGGTCATCGTTTTTTAAAAATAATTTTTCCTTTTAAAATACTTTGGACTCCAAAACTAAGTCTGCACGAGAGAATTAGGTAAGGGGGTTCATTTGACTCGGGGAGAAGGTGTTAGGTACTCCCCAAGTCCCGTGAAAGTCACGGTTGCTTTCTAGATCTGGTTGGCTTTTAAAATATTCAAATTGAGATAGAAAACATATAAAAAGGAAAATAAACATACAAGAGGCTTGAGGTCATCCCTACCTAAATAAAATATAAAATAAAAATGAAAATAAAATAAAAATACTACAAGTTATACTTTCGGCCTCCAAATACAAATACTACGGGGCATACCCCGAATAAATATATACAAAGTCTACAGGGGCATTCCCCAGATAAATTCAACAAAGGAGGCGACCTCTCACCTCATATAAAAGAAAAGAAAAGAAAAATCCTAAAGTTTGCCTACCCGAGTATCGACGGACTAAACATTAGACTAGCAGTCCATTAAATAAACAAGAATGCGAGCATGACAAGTCTTTGAGCTTAATATAGAAAAGTTTGATCAAACATTCTAAGTCAAGTTTTGTGACCCAACACTCAACAGGAAAGCGTAAACCTTAATTTATTTCCATTAACTCTTTTAGGTACTTGAATCAATTCAAACCCAACTACCCTTAATTTCATTCATTGTCGTGGTGTACTTTGCGCTCTCGATGAATTTCAAACCAAAATTATTAAACCAAACATATCATGTCTTCATCATTCTAAAAACTAACCAACTAATTCATTTTTGCTCTATCTAATGTATCATATTCAATCTAAACATAAAAAAAACAAATTAAGAGATAGTTTTAAACAAAACACAAAATAATTAAATAATCATAGGGCAATCATAATCATCACAAAAACAAGAACACGGAGAAAAAATTAAATTCAAAATAAAAACAGACCTCAAGTAGCCAAACTGTCAAATTAATTGATAGAATCTCAGGCTCGGATTACTCATTACTCAGAAAATCGAGTATTTCTCACACAAATGACTAGTGATTGAATCCGTGAACAAAATCTAAAATGGAAAGCCTCGTCGGAAACCTCGTCGAACTATGATCGGATTACCTCGCTACCTCATTTTACTCAGATCAGAGCGACGGGGGGAAGGGTTGAGAATGGTCATCGATTTCATTCAACTCTGTGTGTAAGTATGTTTTCTGGTGAATTTTGGCGGAAGGGGCTTATTTCGTCAACTGGAGTGGCGGCTGGTATTTAGGTTCAGAGGGGGTGTATTCCGGGGGATGAATGAGGGTGGCTTTAGGTTGAAACTTAGGATTTAGGGAGATGGATGTTGGCGGTGAGGGGTGGAGTTGTCGTTGATGGCTTGTGTGTGAGAGAGGTTGGGTAGCGGATAGAGATGGTTCTTGGTTAAAGAAGAAGGGATCGTCTCTAGATGCTGCCGTTTTTTAGAGAAAACGAGGAATGGATGCTCATCTAAATTATGTCTAGGGATCTTTTAGGACTTATGGGGTTATGGGCTCAGGGAATGGGCCGTTCACTTTGGGCCTTTATGGCCAGATTTGTGCTTAAATAGGCTTAATTAACCAAAAATCTATCCACCTCACATCAACTATTGCCTATAAAATAAAAAATAAAGATAAAAAATACTACCAAAATATTTAATTAGCCCTACTTAAGTAGAAATAACTATTAAAAAATACTAACCGTTAAAACAAACCTATTTTGGTACTTTTCAAATATCACCCTAAAAATTAAAAATGGGATTAGATTAAGATCATCGTAAAAATTAAAATAATATTCCTACCAAAAATACTAATATTCTTGAAAACAAAGTGGAACTATTTTTTGTATTTTCGAACTTTATGTAAGGTAGATAAACTAAAAGTGACTAGATAAAATATAAATTAGCTAAATAAAATAAAATATTTTTATAATTTTTATTTTTGTGATAAAAGTAAAAGAGTCAAAACTAGTTAAAATAGCGATATTAGACCTACACTAAATATTTAAACGCTAAAATGAGAAAAATCTCGGGGAGGGTCAAAAATTACATGTCTACAACTGCCCCTCTTTAACTTGAAACACGAAGAGTTTTCAGACAAAGAACGACGAGACAGGTTTTTTGACCCAACCCTTATTTAGAGAGACCAAAAACTAAAAGAAAGGAGAATGTGACTGAGCCCTGGTATTTGAGGTACCTATATATCCTTGGCTATAAAGGAATCAGGCCACGTGTAGTTCAGAAGCATGATGAATGGAGAAGGATACCGAGGTGGAGAGTCGAGTGAAGTGACGTCGAGGTTCTGGTCCGTGGTTCCTGCCATTACATCGAAATTAAAAGGAAAAATTACAGCAAAAAAAAAAAAAAAATTCAAAATCCTATCTACTCCTTGTCTTGAATGTTCCTTGAATCTCCACTTGCTCCTTCAACTTGAAACTAAAAATTCACCCTATTATTTAGGTGTGCATCCTTGTGACTTGAATTTGAAGAAAACTAGAAGTTGACCCTGTTCTTCAGGCGGGAATCTTGCTGCTTGCACTTGAACTTGGAGTAGATTTGAGCTTGAAAACCTTGTTTTCGGGTGGGCTCGTGCTACTTCTGATTTGAACTAAATATTTCCCCTATTCTCCAAATGGGATCCTGATGTCTTTGGCTTGAATCTTGAAAACTTAAAGTTGACCATGTTCTTCAGGCGGACTCCTGATATCTTTGACTTGAATCTTGAAAACTGAAATTTGACCCTGTTCTTCAGGTGGACTCTTGTTGTCTTTGACTTGAATCTTGAAAATTGAAAGTTGACCCTGTTCTTTATGCGGGCTCCTGCTTTCTTTGACTTGAATCTTTAAAATTGAATGTTGACCCTATGCTTCAGGCATGCTTCTGATGCCTCTGACTCGAACTTGAAAACTGAAAGTTGACCTTGTTCTTCAGCAGGGCTCCTTCTGCTTCTTGAACTTGAAAATTGAAAGTTGACCCTATTCTTCAGGTGGGATCCTCCTGCTTGATCTTAAAAGAAACCGAAAGTTGACCATGTTCTTCAGGTGGTCTCCTGATTCTTCTCTAACTTGAACATGAAACCAATTTATGAAACAATCCCCCTCGTTTTCCAGGTGGATGCCTCGAATCAAAACAAACAAAAAATTTGCCCCAGTTTGCACTAGGAAGATTTGTGAGTTGTTAGCAGTACTATAAATCAACTATGCTATTGACGAAAGATACAATGATGAGAGTAAAATTAAAGACTCGACTAGGATGTGTGTCTCCTAGGGATGAACTCAAATGACTCAAACTAGGAAGTGTGTCTCCTAGGGATGAAACTGGAATGAACCAATCTAGGAAGTGCTTCTCCTAAGGATAAAACTTGAATGACTCAAACTAGGAAGTGCGTCTCCTAGGGATAAAACTTGAATGAACCAAACTAGGAAGTGCGTCTCCTAGGAATGAACTTAAATGAACCACACTAGGAAGTGCATCTCCTAGGGGTAAAACTTGAATGACTCAAACTAGGAAGTGTGTCTCTGTATACGGCTCAAATCGAAGAGTCCGATTTTATGATCATTATGACACTCCATAGCCCGTCTCCAGAAGGCTCGAGGCACGGCTCGAGGTTCGACCCCGAGGGTTCCCTATGTTCGACCTCGGGGCAGTGCAAATCGGTCGCTATGATGGACAAGCAGGAAATTCCCATGGCACGTGGTTAGAGCTGATCATGTCTACAAGAATAGTACAAGTCCGTACCGTGACATTAAATGGCTGTACCAGCAGCATATCTTTGTAATAAAGGCACATGTACTATGTTGGGATTCCCCCTCCTATATAAAGGGGACCCTTATCATTTTGTAACACACATGATATTCAATACAAGAACAACAACATTCTCTGCTCTTCAACTTAAACATATTCTACTATCGCTCTTTTTATTTTATTGCTTACATTTATTGTGTTTGATTGATTGTTCTTCATTTATTACTCATCATTGATCATAAAGAGACATCATCAAGGCCCTCAGAACTATTAGCTCTTCATCAACCATCCCCAGTCAGCCACTTTAGCTCGACCGCGAGGCCCAGCACAGGTCAGCTCGAGACCTCAATTTACAACTATTCAGTTTGCATAACATACTGTCCTTGACCTCTTTATCCCGTTCCCCTAACTCACACTTAGCATATATCGCCTAACAACTAGCATTAAAATAAATCACATATTTTTAGAACCACAAAATCAAATTTAACCCAGTTCAAATCCGGTGTCGCCTGATCAACAAAAAACTCGAAATCTCTTCTTTTCTTCTGTTCTGTTGATATAACCCACCGAATGATTCCCCAGCAGAAGCAGGGAAATCAGACTGTTGATACTTGTTTGATTCTAAACATCTGGTCTGGGGATTTTTCTAAAAAATTGTAAATATCCTTGCATTGAATATTTAGGCTTCAAGGAAATATTCGTTTTTCAAGGTAAACAATCTCCTAGGGATGAACTTAAATGACCCAAAACTATAAAGTGCGTCTCCTAGGGGTAAAATATCAATTTAGGAAGTGCGTCTCCTAAAACAAAAATATAACTTGAAATACCCAAACTAGGAAGTGCGTCTACTAAGGGTGATGTGTGATATTCTCAATAGCCTTTGTGTAAGCATAATTGGGCCATTATACCTAAAAAATTCAAGCTTTGAAATGAACATAGCCTCCATCCCTGTTTTAGACAAAGAAAACTTGTGAGTTTAAAACATGGTGGTTAGTTTGTGGCCTTAATTACGAGGGCGATTTTTCTTGCACTTGTCACGATCAACTTGGACTTCAACTTGGAAGACAGTTATTGTTATCGGCCTACCACTTTTCCAGACAACCCTTATCATAATAAATATTCCTGATTAACTCAAGTCCAATACCTTATGCCCGATGCACTGCACTCGTGTTCTAACATTCACCAAATCATTTTACATCAATCCCAATGAACATCTATTATCACCAACTCAATGCACCTAGTATTGTCACACCTCCTTTTTCACTACTACACCAGGGGAAGGGTATAATAAAAGGAGTTTTTCCAATTAAAGGACAATCGAAACGGGATTCGTTTATTAAGAGATTCAGAGTCGCCACTTGGGAGATTTATGGTGTTCCAAATCACCGGTTTGAATCCCGAATGGAGGAAAGGGTTTGACTCTGTATTACAGTCGCGAACCAGAAATCCGAGTAAGGAATTCTGTTAACCCGGGAGAAGGGGTTAGGCACTCCCGAGTTCCGTGGTTGTAGCACGGTCGCTCAACTGCTATATTTGGCTAAAATCTGATTTTAATACATGCTATCCTTATGGTGCAATTTTAGAATTTCTAACCGCTTTTAATTAAAAAATTTAAGAAAGTGAACGTCGTTTAAAAACGTATTTTTGGATCACGTCACATGAAATGCACCCGGATCCTCGATGCATTTTTATTCAACGTTTTGGGATTTGGATTTGGATTACATGAAATGTACACCCGAGTTTAAGTAGGTAACATTATTAAGGAACGCGCCTAAAGAAAATAACGCGTTGTTAACTTTGCGGGAGGCCGTGAAATTCGCTAAACGGCACGCCCCGAATTCTAAGTATATAAGCATAAGTAATTAAAGAGGGTCACGCAATTTGTGATTTTATTTAGCGCGGCTCACCTCAATTTGTTTTAAAAGACGTCCTAAAGATGAACTAACATTATCTATAAGAATTGTATCTAAAACAAAATATTAATTTATGAATTAACTATCATTAAAGAAATTCGTGCCCCAAGTTCAAGTCCGAACTCGAACAAGACGCTCTCCATTACTGAAGAAACCCTTAGCTCGAGTCCGCTACTTAACTTGAAAGGCTCAAAGTCTACCATTTAATTATTAATGGATCAATTATTAGTTTAAACCTGGACCCAAAATGGATCCGGTCCATGTGAGAGGCACGTGAGAGCCAAGGGCTTTCAAAAGCTAAAAATAGGCCTGCCTTAACACGCTGAGCCAGAATTGAAATTGGGCTCAAGGCAGGCCCAAATCGAGCGGAGCCTTCCCAGGTAGTGAGAGGGGACGACCTTGATGATTGAAATTAAACAAACACTAAAGTAAAGTTCTCAAGTCAAGAACGAATGAATTGCTGAACTAGAAAAGAAATCTGCAGATTCCAAACTCGGATTGAAACAATTGGGCTAACATTTAAACTTTTAAATCTAAATTAGCATGCAAACACGTAGCAACCTCTGAATTACTGTGAAAGAAAATAGCATTGCCATACATCAAACTCTAGAATAGATATATATGCTTTCAGAGTTAGGCTCAACATGGCAAGCCCAATGTGTAAAGGGAATTGGTCGTCTAAGGACATACCCCAAGCACAGTTGGCTAGCTCGGTCTGTCACCAATTGGGCCAACGCTTGGCCTCAAATTCCAGAATCAGTGTTTATATAAATACCCCGTCTGTTTAGCCACAACTCAATTTAAACATGATATAAAAAATGATTTGAATTAAAATTTTCACTTCTAAGCCTTAATTGATTAACACTTACTGATTAACTACAATTCCTTTCCCATTTTAGCATGCATCAATCAAATCCTCTTATGAAAAAATACAATGCAATCCTAAGCATTTTAAATCAATATTGATCTTAAACAAGAATTCCTAAGCATGCTCTTCAAAGTGGAAACTAAACCTTCTGGTCGATCCCAAACATAGCCTCATAATATGCAGGTAGAAGCTCATGAAACACCTATTATTATAGATCTATTACATAACACGAAGCAGTAAAAGGACAGAAAAAAAAAACTAAATCAAATAAGCTTGCATTCCATTGAATTTCACTCAGGTTACACATCCAATAATTCTGCAAAAGTCCAAAGACTATAGAAATACCTGGAGAACAAAACAATAGAAGGGATGAGGACAGTAGTAGTGAGGAGCAGCAACAGTCAACAGCAAGACAATCAGTTTCAACCCCAAAATAATGTCAAAATACCCAGGATTGGATCACAAATGATAGCAAAACATCAGATGACTTAAAACAACTTGACTGAAATCCAATTTGAGCTCGAAAGTAACCCAAGAGGTATTTTGATACCAAATCAATCCATGGACTGACCAAAACAACTGAAATAGACCCAAAAGAGCTGGAAAATTGAACCAGAAATAACTAGGAGCTCAAATTAATAGCTAAACTTCAAATTAATCTAAGACAGGAGCTTCAATTCACAGTATTTTAGTTTTCTGTTGTGTTTTCTTCTGTTTTTTTTTTGGGTTTTTGAAGGAATTCAGATCTAGGAGAAATTTTGAATTTCAAATTCAAATTTGGATGCTATAAGTTTTTGAGGAATTTTCAGATCTGAAAAACTTGTTAATGAAGGCAAGTATGCTGGCTTTTATAGGCAAACTTCAGGGGGAAGCTTCTAGATCTCATTCACCCCTTTTTCCCCTCTTTTATTTCAGATTTTATTCAATAGTACCTAATGTCTTGACTTGTTGCTCAAGTTATAGCCACTAAACTACTGAAATTTACACCAAGGCTCTATTCTAGAAGAGTCTAGGGTATTCTAGCATAGTTTTCTATTTATGAAATACCTATATTAGCCTTTACTCAATCTGAAATTTACCAAACCAACACTAACTAAAGCCCCAGCCCTTTCACCTTAGTTAATAACCATGGTTAGTTACTCAAATGGAATGAAAATTCAGCTAAGTCTAGACAGATCCTACAGTTTAACTAATTAACTCAAACAATTAATCGGAAAAATGGAACTTAAATCTCACTGAATTATTAATTCAAACTAAACTAACTCAATTCAAATGAAATTAAACTAAGCCGCATTATCAGTAGCAAACATGAATTTCTAATCGAAACAATCACAAGTTCAAACTAACAGAAAATCAAGGTGAAAAATCATAACAAAATTAAACCAAAAGGAACGAATAAAAACAATTAACATGGGGGAGAATTAATCAGATGAGGAGAAAGCTTCTCTATCCTAAAACACTAATTATGAACTAATCTAATCTTAACAACATATAAATCAAACACACAGAAAAAAGAAAACTTACTTATGTGTTAAACCGCACTGGACGATGATTCAAGCACCGGAATGATGTGAACGTGTGTTCTTTGCCAAGAACAAGCGAACACATTATCCCGAGGCTCGAACTCATCTTTGGATTCAAACTATTGAGGAAAAACTTGAGTAACTCGGACTTTAGGGTTCTGCCATGCTGAGATTCGAGATTCGAGCAGATTTGGAAACTTTCGAAGGTTATAACCCATGGATTCGTAAAGAGGGAGACGAGGAGGCTATGTAGTGTTAATTTGGTAAAGATTGGGCGATTTAGGGTTTTGACAAAATCTTCGATTTAAGATTCGAAGACCTTGACATGGTTTCGAAGGATGGGGTTTGGGGGTTTGGAAAGAGGAGAAAAAGGCGGTTCAAGGGTGTATTTTTAGGCAGGAATGGAGCTTCGCCGCCGGAGGAGACGATTTCCGGCCGGTGGCGACGGCGGAGGGGGCGGTGGCATTTTGCCGGCATTACAGGGATAGAGTGAGAGGTGATTGAGGGGGTGGGGTTCGTTAAGATAGTAATATAGTTATGGATGTAGGCTTCTGGACCGTTAGATCTTGTAACCTCGACGGTCCAGATTTAATCGGCTAAAACGACGTCGTTTTGGGACGGGGCAGGCCGGGTTAGGAAATGGGTTTGGACCAGGCGGGCTTCAGGGGTTTATTTTGGGCTCACGACTTGGGCTTGGTGGAGGGGTTAACAAATGGCCCAGCTGTTCTCTTCTCTTCATTTGCCTTCTTTTCTTTTTATTTCTTTTCTAATTTCCTTTTAAAATACAACTAAAAATAAATCTAAATTAATTCTTAAAACTCAATTAACCCTAAAACTAATTAAACCTATATGATAATTGACACAAAACACTACTCAAAACCAAATTCAAAACTAAAAGTGCGAATTGAACTATTTTTTGTTATTTTTTCCCCATTTTATGAAGCAATTAATTTTCTAATTAATCTTAAAATGTAAAATCGAACCCTACATTCGAATGCCAAGTATTTTTGTATTTTCATGAATTAAGCAATAATAAACGTGCACAAACAAATGCAAAGAATGTCACAAAAATTCATAAAATTGCAAATAATAAAAAGAAATTATTTTATTTTGAATTTATGGGAGTAATTCATGTAGAGCAAAAATCACGTGCTCACAATTATTCTCCTGTGTCTTATGCCATTTTGATGTGCTTTCCAGACTCGACTTTTGTGTGATTAAAAAGCTGGTAGCAGATTTTGAAGTCATTTCGACAAAAGTATACTCAAAAGGGACTCAAACAAAACAAGAGAAACAAAATAAGGGAAAAATGTGAAGAGAAGATATCTAACAAGAAAATATTTTTAGCCAGAAAAAGAACAAAATAGAAACCAATCTGATTTGAAGGACATCTCTACTGACCATGACATGCATTTTGGATTAAGCGGCCTGATCTGTCAAGCGAGTCTAATCTTCAACTCTTGTTATGCCTCTAAGTTGTGAAATTGGATTCAGCTCTCCAATTGTCTTATTTGATCCACAATCTGATTTGAAGGCCATCTCTACTGACCATGTCATGCATTTTGGATTAAGCGGGCTGATCTGTCAAGCGAGTCTAATCTTCAACTCTTGTTATGCCTGTAAGTTGTGAAACTGGTTTTGGCGCTCCAATTGTCCTATTTGATCCACAATCCCCAGTCGACTTGTAGTGCCTTGAAGGATTTTAACCATCAAGCCTCTCTTATTTTGCTCTTTTTCTCAACTCACCGTCGTCTTATGATGCCCATGAGGATTTTCACCGACAGACTCTCTCATTTTATCATTTTCTCTCTTTGTGCTGAGAACAAGGTATTACCTATGATGTAGGAAGATCATACTTTCACCACACTCTTGATTTAGCTTCCACAAAGATTGGTCGGAAGGTCTTTCTTTGGACCGTAATGTAGGCTTTTGGACAGGGTTGGAAAGAAATGGTAGCATGAAGGCTCAAAATAATTTAAGATGAAAGGGTTCAAAATTACAACTTTCGGTATCAAATCTTTTGGCCAAATTAAAACTTCTGCCCCAGTTTCTTGGAGTCTGGGGATTTTTTTTTTTTTTGTATTATTGTTTTGATGGGACCGAATCTTAGAGTAAGGCTGCCTACGTATCCTTAAAAGGAATCAGGTTGAACATAATTCCAACACAAAATTGGTTCTTTTTTGTTGTTTTTATTTTCCTTTTTTTCTCTTTTTCTCTTTTTTTCTTTTCTCCTTTTTTCTTTTTTCTATTTTCCTTTCTTTTTGTTCTTTTTCTATTTTTCTTTTTCTTTTCTAGTTCCTAACTCTACTTCTGATTCCAAAAGAGGGGTATAAAACTAAATAAATTAAGGCTCAAAAGGAGTAGCAAAAGAAAAAAGTATTTGGGTAGCAGAATAAAATGCCTCCCAACTTTAACAAGGCCAGGTACAAACGTGCAATTGAAGATAAACAATGGAATCATACATAGTATCTATTGATGGCATCAACAACAAAAAAATGCCAACAGGCAATACCTTTGTCCCAATGGATGATCCTTGCCAGTTCGACGCAGACTTGACTCAATATTACCTTGATCTGGAAGAATACATTTCAACACTGACTGATCTACCTCAAACTATTTGAGAGACATTTCCTTGTTGTATGCTCTTATCAACCTCTTGATTTCCAAAGCTAACTGCCTCAGTTTCACTTTATTCAAGCTTCAGGTTATCTCTGAATGCGTGAATCTTTACTTGTTTCCTCAAATACATCTTTTTATCATATTCAAAATGGTGTTTCATTATTCCATGATTAGACTGGCTTTCAAGATCTGGCTAAAAACTCTGCATGCATGTCATGTCATGTAACTAGAAGTGGCATGAAGAGAACTGTATACAATAAAAAGAACTAAATGAATACTGCAAATAATAGAGAAACAAAATCTCATTTGACCAATGGATGGAGGGGTTATAGAATCTATGTTAAAGCCCTGAAATAACCCTAGATAACAGACGTAGAGACACAAAACTAACTAACAGGTCTCTTAGAGATAGGCAAAAGATGATAGAAGGGTTTGAATCACCAGAAAAAACAAGATAAAATCTGGGTTACAACCCCGAAATAACTAGATAGCAAAAAAACATCAAAACAAGCTTCCAAGATTCCCTTCTAGTGAGGAGAGAATGACCTTTCAATTGTTAAGCTTGACATTTAGCCATAAATTTGCTCATCATCATTTTTCTTCTAACCCCGCAAGCTTCCTGTGTCATTCTGAATTACTTGTGTTGTGGCTTTTAAGGCTGAATAGCTCATGATCTTGCTTGACTTCAGCTCATCTTCTAGTATTTCTCCCATTTTTACCACATCATTAAAAGGCTTACCCACAGTCGAGATCAAATGCCCAAAGTAAGTAGGCTCTTGAGCTTGAAGAAAGTACTCGACCATTTCATCTTCTTCTATCGAAGGATTGACTCATGCGGCATGCTCTCTCCATCTGAAACTATATTTCCTGAAACTTTCACTGGGTTTCTTCTCTATCTTGGTCAAGATAGGAGACCAGGGACAATGTCTATGTAGTACTGAAAATTTTGAGCAAAGGCTTGAGCTAAATCGTCCCATGTGTACCACCTGCTAGTGTCCTGGCAGGTGTACTATTCTAGAGCTTCCCCACTCAAACTTTGGTATAAATATGCCATTAATAATTCGTCCTTCCCACCGTCACCCCTCATCTTACTGCAAAATCCTCTCAAATGGGCCATGGTATCTCCATGTCCATCGTACAGGCCAAACTTGGGAATCTTGAACCCGGCGGGCAATTGGATGTTAGGGAACAAGCACAAGTCCTTGTAAGCCACACTTACTTGGATTCCTATCCCTTGTGTGTTTCTTAAAGATTACTCTAAACTTTCTACTTTTTGGAATATCTTATCCTAATCCACATTCTTGGGTGGTTTCTCAATTTCAATATGAGGTTCAAAGTGAGGTGGGTAGGAATACGGATTTGTGACTTTGAAAGTTGGTTTTGGAGAATAATGTTGGGTATTTGGAGCTTGGAATGCAGGTTCATTAGAAAATTGATGGAGGGTAGCTCGCGGAGGGGATACAAAAATAGGAACAGATGTCTGAGCAGGGTATGCGGTTGTTTTGGATGGTGGAGCTTGGAAAGTTTGGGAGGAAGTGCCAGGGTAGTTGTGGTACGGGTTAAAGCCCGGTGCATGTTGAGGGGAAAGATCAATGGTAGTGAGAACCTGGGCTTGTGATAGTAGTAGGATAGTTTCAGGGATTTTAGTGTAGTTAGTGGGAAATGAAGGTGGAGGATGCCCCCTGATCCAAGACTGATACATTTCTGCCATCTGTTGTTTCAACCTTTGGACCTCCTCTTTCAATTCAGGTTCTGACTCCACAAACTCCCTCGATGGGTCAACAAATCTTGTGTCCAAGTCTTTGCTAGCCATGGCTACCTTGATTTTGACCTTATGTTGTATGGATGAATCACCAAAATGCCACAAACTAACCACCCTCTTTTATGATAACAATGAAAGTAACGAAGTGGAGAAAAATAAAGGCAACATGTTAGCATTAGGGCATTTATCAGAGAGAAATATCACATTGCATCTAATGCCCCTAGCAACAATTAACGGTTCTAGAATGACTTCGAGGATTACAAGGTCATGTGGCATCATCCCAATTATTTCATTTCAATCTTCTCTTTTCTTTCCTTTCTAACACTTCTTTGCTTTTCATTTCTTTCCTTTGTTTTCTTTCTGATTATCACTCTTTTCTTTCCTCTCAGTTTTCACATCCCACAACTTATTTTTTATAAAAAAAATTAAATAATTCGATCGAACCCTATGTAGGTTGCCTACGTATCATGTTCCACATGAATCAGACCAAGCGTAGTTCTGGAAAAGTAATGCACAAAATAAACTAAAAAACAAAAATCTTTTTGGATTTTCATTTATAACTATTTTTTTCAAATACAAAATGGGAAGTACTATAAATAAAGACTCGATATTACTGTACAAGACTAGAAAGTAAAAGACAACACGAATGACAGACTCAAAACAGAAAAGTATCTTCAAGTAGATCATGTATGCAACGGTCCTGACTGGAATAGTCCTGGGATGTCAGCCATGCTCGAGTTGTGGTAAGTGAATCCATACCTAAATGAGATAAATAAGACCAAATAGATTAGTGACTCGAGACATTAGGTGGGACCACAACACATCCTATTGGACACATGCATGACACGATTGGGCTATTTTTTAAAACTAACCTACGTGGCTTATTAGCGCAAACTCAACAAAGGTGACCACAAAGACATGGAAATACCTCACTAAGGCTTATATAGATTCAAACTCCCAATAATCATGGCCCAAAATTAATTTGCAAAAATGAACCATTTTGCAAGAATGGCCGATATGGCTAGAAGTGGCTAAAGATGTAAACTCAAAAAGAACGGACCTTAAAGTAATATGAAACCTAGTTGTGGACTCAAGATCCTAAGACATGGATCATTGAACCACTTTTGTGAAAATGACCTCATTTTGCAAGAATGGCCGATGTGGCCAAAAGTGTTAGACATGCAAGATTTGGCTAAGACCCACGAAGCCAAGAACCTAAGACTTACTAGGAAGACCGGACCCTACATGGGCTGCCTATGTATCCCGCTCCGAAAGACGAAAATCAGGTATGCGTAGTTCGGAAGATTGGATACGAGAAAGAAATTTAAAAAAATGATTTGGAGAAAACATATTTTTATGTTTTTGTTTCTTTTGAAAATGATGAAACATGTAAAATCTTTTTGGATTTTCTTTTTCTCCTTTTTTCTAAAGATATTTTTTGGAAAATAATGGGAAAGTGCAAAATCGTTTTGAATTTCTGCTTCACTACGTCTAAATGACCGAGCACTACTAGGTCTAAATGACATGATGCAAATAAGAATGGTCTAAAGGGCTGACCTAAGCTTGGGGTTCACTAACAAAGCAATTCGGGGGAGCGTATGGTCGATGGTGGCTGCTCAAGCTTTCCCCCCACTCCATACGTCCGACCCCCCCCCCCCAAGATAAGGATGACTTACCAAAGAGTTCGTGTATGCGACGCGTATTCTAAGACATGTTGAAGAAAGTATTGATCGGGTAATGCATATGATGACAATTATAAGGCAATAAACACATAAAAAGAAAACTGTAAACACATAAAAAAAATAATAACAAAATAAAAATCAGATAAAACTAATAAAAAACATAAAAACCTCAACCGAATATTCAAAAAAGCTAACAAGATCAAGTATCAGCTCGAACCTGCAACTCCCTAGTAGAGTCGCCAAAGCTGTCACACCCTTTTTACCTCTACTAACACCTCTAAAATATATAAAGTAATTTTTGAAGCTCAAAGGGTTTTCAATTAGAAAGTAAAAAAGAATTGTGTTCAAAAGGATTTTTTAGAGTCGCCACCTGACATTGGTTTTGGTGTACCAGGTCACCGTTTTTTAAAAAATGATTTTTTCTTTTAAAACACTTTGGACTCTAAAACTAAGTCTGCACCAAAGATTCGGGTAAGGGAGTTCATTTGACTTGGGGATAAGGTGTTAGGCACTCCCCAAGTCTCGTAAAAGTCACGATTGCGTACTCGATCTAATTACCTTTTAAAATATTAAATTGAGGTAGAAAACACAGAAAAAGAAAATAAACACGCACGAGGCTCCAGGTCATCCCCACCTAAATAAAAGAAAAAAGAAAAATAAAAATAAAATAAAAATACTACAAGTTATATGTTCGACCTCCAAATATAAATACTGCGAGGCATACCCCGGATAAATAAATACAAAGTCTACGGGGCATTCCCCAGATAAATTCAACCAAGGAGGTGACCTTTCGCCTCATATAAAAGAAAAGAAAAGAAAAATCCTAAAGTTCGCCTACCCGGGTATCGACGGACTAAACAATATACTAGCAGTCCATTAAATAAACAAGAATGCGAGCATGACAAGTCCTTGAGCTTAATATAGAAAAGTTCTATCAAATATTCTAAGTCAAGTTTAGTGACCTAACACTCCAACAGGAAAGCGTAAACCTTAATTTATTTACATTAACCCTTTTGGGTACTTGAATCAATCCAAACCCAACTACCCTTAATTTCATTCACTGTCGTGGTTTACTTTACACTCTCGGTGAATTTCAACCCAAAATTATTAAGCCAAACATATCATGTGTTCATCATTCTGAAAACTAACCAACTAATTCATTTCTGCTATATCTAATGTATCATATTCAAACTAAGCATAAACAAATCAAATTAAGTGATAGTTTTAAACAAAACACAAAATAACTGAATAATCATAGGGCAGTCATAATCATCACAGAAATAAGAACACGGAGAAAAGATTAAATTCAAAGTAAAAACAGACCTCAAGCAGCTGCACTTTCAAATTAATCGACAGAATCCCAGGCTTGGATTACTCATTACTCAGAAAGTTGAGTATTTGTCCCACAAATGACAAGAGATCGAATCCGCAAACAAAATCTAAAATGGAAAACCTCGCCGGAAACCTTGTCAAACTCTGACTGGATTGCCTCACTACCTCCTTTTACTCAGGTCTGAGCGATTGGGGGAAGGGTAGAATGGTTGCCGATTTCCTTCAACTCTATGTGTGTATATTTTTTCCGACAGACTTTGGCGGAAAGGGCTGATTTCGGCAACTGGGTGGCAGCTGGTATTTAGGTTCAGAGGGGGTGTGCTCCGGCGGATGAGTGATGGTGGCATTAGGTTGAAGCTTAGGGGTTAGGGAGATGGTTGTTGGTGGTGAGGGGGTGGAGTTGTCGCTGATGGCTTGTGTGAGAGAGAGGTTGGGTGGCAGCTGGAGATGGTTCTTGGATGAAGAAGAAGGCGTTGTCTCTGGATGCTTCCGTTTTGTTTATAGAGATAGATGGGTCATCATCTGAATTAGGTCTAGGTATCTTTTAGGTCTTATGGGGTTATGGGCTAAGGGAATGGGCCGTTCACTTTGGGCCTTTATGGCCAGATTTGTGCTTAAAATAAGCTTAATTAACCAAAAATCTATCCACCCCATCAACTCTTGCCTATAAAATAAAACACAAAGATAAAAATACTACCAAATATAGAAATAACTATTAAAATAAAACTAACCGTTAAAATAAATATATTTTGGTGTTTTTCAAATATCAACCTAAAAAATAAAAATGGAATTAGATTAAAATCATCGGAAAAATTAAAATATTATTCCTACCAAAAATTCTAATATTCTTGAAAACAAAGTGGAACTATTTTTCTATTTTCGAATTTTATGTAAGGTAGATAAACTAAAAGCAACTAGATAAAATATCAATTAACGAAATAAAAGAAAATATTTTTGTAATTTTCATTTTTTGTGATAAAATAAAGTAAAAGAGTCAAAACTAATTAAAATAGCGATATTAGACCTACACTAAATATTTAAACGCTAAAATGTGTAAAATTTCGGGGAGGGTAAAAAGTTACATATCTACAAAACCCAAAAGAGCATAACCAATACAACATCCACCAAGCAATACCCAATACTCTTCTCGCTCAAATTCCGCTATAAGACCCCAATAGAACCGCACCATATATGCATATAACCAACAAATCATAACCCCTCGTAACACAGAAGAGTAGCTCATAGATCACTCCAGAACACAAATAAGCTCAACAACAATCGAATGGCACATCCCTCAACAATAGGAGTTCGGAGTCAACAAATCCGACCCGCTACAGAACACACCTCCATGTTGGGCCTACCAATGAATCCCAAATCACCTCTGATCCCCCACAATAGATAAATAACCCTCAGAAAGTCTACAATGACTGAATCATAACACATACTAACCTCTGACTAACCTTGGCTACTTTTTATGGTCCATAACCACGAAACAATCTACTCACGAGAACTCCCAGTCTCGAAATCCATAGAACATACGAATAACCATATCTTATATCAACTCCACCGCTTGAATGCCCACACTTCTCCAATTAAACAGTCACCCCACGAGGAATACCTCTAAAATTCTTCTGTGCCACAAAGAAAAATTTGAACTCCAGCAGTCGATCAAATAAGAGAGTGCCACAATACCAATGAAGTATCCATAACTCCCACACATTGCCCTTTGTAAAATGTATACTCTTATCAAGCCATACTAGTTAGTAATATCATTTACCTAGTCATCTGAAACCATCCATGCTGCCTAAGAATTTATGACCTTCCTTTCAGAATTGAACTGTGACCTTACGCATGCAAATATCAACCCTACACAACATACCGCATATACCATGTCATCCCATGATAAATATGAGAACTTCATAATCCACTCCGAGTCATAAGCAACTACGTACTCAACTAGCCAAGAACTTTCCATTTGATCCCATCTAGGAGAACATCACTATACATCACATGCTCATCATGCCAGTAGAAGATATACCTCTCTAATCGTGGTAGAAACCATCAAGAACTCTCCGAATCCCATTTGAGCAAAACCCAACCGTCAGGACTGAATCCTTCTAACCTAACCAAGCTACGCAGGTCACCAAAACTCAAGAGCATTACCACGAAATACCTGTAGAAACTCATTACCTCATAAACACCCAAAGAACTAATCATACCCATTACCATGCCGATCCAACCAACTACCAAGTTGTCCTATCTATCCAAGTTCCTACTGGATTGCATTCACATTGATATTTCTCCTCACCATAATACCTCAATACTCAACCCATAGTCACCACACGAGACCCTAACATAAACCACATTTTCCTAAAGCTCATAAGCCGATGAATGCTCTCTTAAGCACCCCAAAAGTACCACAACTGAGATACCCACTACGAAGAGACCTTTTGTGAATTTCAAGTTGTTCATCTTACTTTCCTGATATTGAAATGTATCATCAACAACGATGTAGAAATACTTCGAGCCTCGACACCATCCAATGTAACTCTCAGCTTCTAGCCATATACAACCCCGCAAAAATTCTCAATTGCCACGTATAAATCTTGAATTCATTAGAACTGTTCTCGAGAGTTATCCACTCTTCTCAAATCTCAATTAAACTGATCAAATGTGCCGATCGACCTGTGCCCCATTAGCACTCCAACACCTAAGGATGTAATCCACTTTAATGCAACCAGATAAATTTCTGCTCCACGCACATTACATCCTTCACCAATAATAGCTCAAATCATTCCATTATTCTCATATACTCATAAAACCTAATACAACTCATATCTAGATATTACCTTTACTCGAGTCATCCTTGATCTCAACCTCTGTAAGTCATAATTGATTCAGTAGTATACCTCAAACTGAAACTAATACGACACTTAGTCGTGCAATCAACTTATCAATAGAAGACTCCCCACTTGGCTCAAAACCATATATCAAAACACACAAAAACTCACAATGCCCATACTCTATTACTGCCATAATACCATAGTGAGATTCAACTAAATCCTTCATAAGCTCATGCAACACAAACCATCTGCAAATATCGCATTCACCCTCGTAATAGTCAAGACCACTTTCACAAGAGATCCAAACTCAAATTGCAACACATATATTTCTTTGGTAAAAGAGGACTCCCGACAAACAACATAGGGATCACACAAACCTCAGGACACCCCGCAGGAGATAACCCACTTGCTTCATCTCAAACTAGCATCTCTTTATACCCTTTTACCATCATAAACATCATGCAATCACTTAATCTTCCTGGGTATGAACTCATAACACAACATGAAAATCTACCTCACTCCACAACTATACTACATAAGAGGTCCTTAAACACACCCATAACTGGAGACCATACGCCAACTCAAGACAGAAATCAAACACCCAATAGTCCTTGCTACATCTCCCGCAAACTCTTATTGTCATATTCGAACAATGGGAACATATCTCAAGATCAAATCATACTCACCCCATAGTCATCCAGTCACAAATCCCACCAATAAGGACACAAATGGGCATATAAGTCCCAAATACACGTGCTCACACAATCAGTATCTCAGTGCTCAAGCTACTGTTAAAACCCGACCTCAATCACTCCAGACTGGCCCAACATCAACATTCAAAAATCACATCTCGCACCTAATCAAGGGAATCAAAAGTCATTGATGCACAGCAGATACCGAGCGCTCATGTGCACACACGAATGCGTGGAAGGAACTTAAGGAGTTACGCTTCAAGTTGAATCGATACCGCACGATAAGGATTCAAGAATGTGGAATTTTCCTAAAGGTTCTGCAGCCTCTCGAAGATAAGTACTGATGTCTCCATACCGATCTACAAGACTCTACTAAACCCGCTCATGACTCATGAGACAAATGTAACCTAGGCTTTAATACCAACTTGTCACGACCCAAACCTAAACCTGGCGTGATGGCGCCTATCGTGGTACTAGACAAGGCGACACACTATAAGAACAAAATGATCTTTTCTATTTTTAAGAAAATTCCAAGCTACTTAACATAAAACCTTCATAAGGAGTTCAAATCAAAACAAAAATGCAGAAAAGAAAAGCCCGACATCCAGGTGTCACTAGTCATGAGCATCTACTATAATATATCTGATAATATCAAGACCAACATAATCTGGAAAGTAACTAAATACATATAAATGAAGATAAGATGGAGGAAAGCAGGGATGTGATTGCCAGGTAGCTACCTTGCTAACTCTGATGGATCTGCAGCTAATCAATCAACACTCACTACCGAGTCTAGAAATGCCTGGATTTGCACACAAGTTGCAGGGAGTAAGGTGAGTACGCCAACTAAATAAGTAACCAAAGTAAAGGCTGAGCAATAGTGACGAGCAATAAAGCATGTAAAGTTCATATTGTGAAATCTAAGTAAAAATACAACAGGCTTTAAAAGTAGAGTATGAATCAAATCATTTCATTTAAACTCAGTTCCAGTAAAATCATTTAAAGATATTTTTCAGCAGTTCTCAAATAGTGGCTCAACGCAACAGTGAGTAAAATGATGGATCACTGATATACAGTCCCTCGGGAAAACCTCACAGTCACTCATATATAGCCCCTCGGGCATACCTCACCATCACTCATATACAGCTTATCGAGCAAAACATCACTCAGTAGGTACCTGCGCTCACTGGGGGTGTGCAGACTCCGGAGGGCTCCTTCAGCCCAAGCGCTATAACAAGCCACCTCGTGTCATAAATCAATCAGGCCCTCGGCCTCACTCAATCATGAATCAGTAAGACATGATGGCGCGCAACCTAATCCCATAAATATCCTCACAAATCAGGCCCCCGGCCTCGCTCAATCATGAATCAGTAAAACATATTGCGCGCGTGCAGCCCGATCCTATAAATATCCTCATAAATCAGGCCATCAGCCTCATTCAGTCATCAACCTCTCAAGCCACTCGGGCGCTCGGTAAAAAAGGTACTTAGCCCAAAACAACATTTATATGCATCAAACTAGAGTAATAAAGACTCAGTTTTGAAATAGTAAGTATGACATGACTGAGTATAGATTTTCAATCAAAAATAGTGAGAGGATAGTAAGAAAAAGGCCCCTAAGGGTCCAAAGAGCTCTGGCACAAGGCCCAATCATGGCATTTACCACAATTTACAGAAATGCTTTCAAAAACACATAAGTATCATATAGTTTCAAACAAATACGCAACTTATAGTTGCTACGGGATGGATCAAGTCACAATCCCCAATGGTGTACGCCCGTCACCTAGAATGTGCGTCACCTCAAAATAGTAAAATGATATGAAATCCAAGATTTCGTACCCTCAGGACTAGATTTACAATCGTTACTTCGACGGCTCAAAACTAACCAAGAATAACTCAAATACATCAAACAATGCTAAAGCAACCAATCCCAATAGAAAAAGGTCAAATCTTTAATCAAAAGCCCAAATTCAGCCAAAAAGCCCAACCCGAGCCCACATCTTGGAACCCGACAAAACTCACATAATCTGACAACCCATTCAATTATGAGTCCAACCATACTAGTTTCATCCAATTTCGACTCTGAATCGATGTTCAAAACTTAATAATTCACTTTATGAAACTTTAGGCAAAAACCCCCAAATTTTACTTTGAAATCATCAATCAAATGCCAAAACCTAAAACGGATTCATGAAATATAACCAAAATCGAGTACAGAACACTTACCCCCAATACATATGGTGAAAATTGCCTCCAAAATCGCCCAAATTCGAGCGCCCCAACTTAAAATTATGACCAAATGAACAAACCCTTATTTTATATATTTTTCTGTCAGTTATTCTGCCTCGCTTCTCATACCAAACAATCCCAAAATACGTTTTTGATACCTTCAATGGATTCCTTATGAAATTTTAGTCAAATTAGGCTCTTGAATCACTCTATTCGACCTTATATTGAACGAGATATGTTGGTTTCAATATTTGAAAATAGTGCAGCTTTTTAAATACGAATTCAGTGGCAATTTTGTAATTCATTTGAAAAATCTGGCAACTCAATTCTTAAAATGACCATAAAATCTTTATACAATGTTCAAATTAGACGATTCTTTTTGTTATGGCTCCGTAATAATGATACGGATCTAATGCTTCAATAAAAACAGATATCGAAGCTCATTTGCTTAACGTAGTACCATTTGTGCTTGAAAAATGACGTGGAAACATAAAAAATGAGCGCAACACAACCCAAACATATTCGAAACTCACCCGAACCCCTCGGGACCCTGTTCAAACATACCAAAAAGTCCCATATAATAATGCGGACATACTTGAGGCCTCAAAACACACATAACAATATCAAAATGACGAATCACACCTCAATTCGAAATCAATGAACATGAAACTTGAAACTTCCACAACAGATGCCGAAACATATCAAATCACGTCTGATTGACCTCAAAGTTTGCACACAAGTCATATTTGACATTATGGACCTTTTCCAACTTTCGAAATCGGAATCCGACCTTGATATCAAAAAGTCCACTCCCGGTCAAACTTTCCAAAATTCCAACTTTCACTATTTCAAGCCAAATTCTACTACGGACCTCCAAATCACAATTCGGACGCCTCCTAAGTCCAAAATCCCTCAACGGAGCTAATAGAACCATCAGAAAATCCAATCAGAGATCAAATTCTAAAAAGTCAAAACTTGGTCAAACCTTTTAAATTTAAAGCTTCTAGCTGAGAATCATTCTTCCAAATCAATTCTGAATAACCTGAAAATCGAAAACGACGATTCACATAAGTCATAATAATTCATACGGAGCTACTCATTCCCTTAAACAACTGAGCAAAGTGCAATTTTTCAAAACGATCGGTCGGGTCGTTACACCAACTAACATGGTAAGTCATAATACAACTATAGAACACAAAAGAAGTAGAAAATGAGGGAACATGTCTATAACTCTCGAAACGATCGGCCGGTTCGTTACATTACTGGAATAGTGTCACGGCCCTAAATCCGGACCCGGTTGTGATGGCACCTATCGTGAAACAAGTCCAGCCGATACAAACTCCCAATACATTTTTAACAGTTATAACAATTCAATTTAAGACATTAATAAGTGATAAATCCCAAAAAAAAAGTTAAATAGAACAAGTGTGGAAATAAACACAGACCGACATCGGAGTGTCACCAGTCATGAGCATTTAAACATCTGTCTAAGAGTATGAAAGAGTGCACACAATCAATTATAGAACTAGTACAAAGGAATGTAAGATAAGAGGGAGAAACACTGGGCTGCAAACATCGAGCAACTACCTAGTGAAATTCGAATAGCCCGCTGGAAGCAATCAGCCCTCGCTAGTAGGACTCGAGGCTCCTGAATCTGCACACAGGGTGTAGGGAGTAATGTGAGTATGCCAACTCAATAAGTAATAAAAGTAAAGGCAGCTGAGTGATAAGAAAACATGTAAAACACAGAAAAATGCTACAAAAGAGGCAGTGTAAAGCCAATAAAATGCAATAAAATAGCAAAAACTTATAAAAACACCTTAGTTCAGCCAAAGCCTTTTTAAAACATCTTTTAATAGTACAGATGAGTAAATGAAAATAGGGAAAAGAGATAGATTCATAAGTCATCCCCTCGGGAAAAATGTCAACAGAATTAGCCCCTCGAGCAATAACATGGAACAATCTCAGCCCCTCGGGCGATATCACAGATCACACTGGATACTCGCGCTCACTGAGGGTGTACAGACTCCGGGAGTGTCCCCTTACGGCCCAAGCGCAATATCAATCCATCTCATGGCATAATCAAACAGGTTCTCGGCCTCATATCAAGCCACCTTATGGCGTACAACTCAAGCCCTCAGCCTCAAAATCATGAATCAGCACAATACCGCTGCGGCGCACAACCCGATCCCATAATAACCTCACAGCACAGACCCTCGGCCCTACTCAGTCAGAAATCTCTAAAAGCCACTCTGGCGCAGTAAAAATATGATGCTTAGCCCAAAATATCATTTAAGATGTCAAAATAGAATAAACATGGATGAGTTATGAAAACAATTAGAATATAGCATGACTGAGTGCAATTATAAAGTCAAAACAGTGAGGAATAGTAGTAAAAATCCGCTAAAGGATCCAAATAGTTGGCACGAGGCCCAAATATTGAATTCAGCCCAAAACATGATGATATCAGATTGTTTTCAATCAAATACGCGGTAAAACAGTCATACGGGATGGACTAAGTCACAATCCCCAACGGTGCACGACCCCACGCTCGTCATCTAGCGTGTGCGTCACCTCCAAATAGCATAACGATGGTGTAATCCGGGGTTTCGTACCCTCGGGACAACATTTACAATCATTACTTACCTCTATACGGTCCAAACTCTAGCCCACGATGCCTTTTCCTCTCGAACCAGCCTCCAAATGCTCCAAATCTAACCAAAATCAGTACATAACCATCAAAAATGTTAAGGGAACAAAGCTCACTCGAAAGTAATCAAATTACAACACAAATCCTGAAATTGACCAAACCCGAGCCCCGGGACTACGTCTCGAAATTCTATAAAAATTATATCAATAAACTCCTTATCTCCCCACGAGTTTATACATATCAAATACATCAAAATCCGGCCACAAATTACCCCTCAAATCCCTAGATTTAGGTCTCCAATTTTCAAGGCCTAACTTCCAATTATTAGGCTTAATTTCTACAAATTCCATGATTAATTAGGTAGAAATCATATTAGAATTGAGTACTAAGTCCATAAAACTTACCTCCAAGTGTTCCCTCTTGATTCCCTTTTCAATCCTCCTCAAAAAGCTCTAAAATCGCCCAACAATGGTGAAACTTAGGCTAAAAATCGCGGATATGGCATTTGAAAATATTCTGCCCAGCTATTTAAAATCCTTCTTCGCGAACGCGATCAATGCCTCGCGTTCGCGGAGCACAAACTTATTCTGACCATTTTTCCTTCATCGCGAACGCGAAGCCTTAGCTCCGCGAACCATCGCGAACGCGGTTGACCTCTCGCGAACGCAAAGCTCGCTGACTTCAACCCTTCGCGAACGCGGGACTCCCATCGTGCACGCGAAGGCCAAACCTCCTGCCCCTCATTCTAACCCTTCGCGAACGTGAGGGCCCACTCGCAAACGCGAAGGCCAAAAGTCTGCAACACTCACAGTAGATATTCTGCAATCTTTTTCAACTTGAAATGATCCGCTCAACCACCCGTAACTCACCCAGGGCCCTCGGAACTTCAACCAAACATGCCAACCTATCCCATAACATCATTTAAATTTGTTCCAACCTTCGAAAATCTCAAAACAACATCAAAACACCAAATTTACATCGGATTCAAGCCCAAGAATTCCAAAAACTCCCAAATTCCGCTTTCGATCAAAAAGTCTATCAAACCACGTCCGAATGACCTGAAATTTTGCACACATATCCCAAAAGACACAACGGATCTACTGCAACTCCCGAAATTCCATTCCCACCTTTAAATCAGGATCTCACCTATCAACCGAAAAACACTAAAATTCCAATTTCGCCAATTCAAGCCTAAATCTACTCCGGACCTCCAAAACACATTCTGATCACGCTCCTAAGTCCCAAATCACTTCTCGAAGCTATCCGAACCATCAGAACTTACATCCGAGCCTTTTTCACGTAAGTCAATATCCGATTGACTTTTCCCACTTAAGCTTACTCAAAAGAGGCTAAGTGTCTCAAACTTTACCAAAACATCTCCGAACTCGAGCCAACCAACCCGATAACACATAATACAGCTGGACAAGATAATAAGAAGTAGAGATGGGGAAATGGAACGGTAACTCATGAAACGAGCGGTCGGGTCGTTACAAATAGTCATTGTCATCTTATTATTTTCTTAATATTTAGGATTTTTAAATTAATTAAAATTTTAATAAATTATGTAACAACTAATAATATTTAGAAATTTAAATATTTTCCATAACTAAGACATTCTTGACATACTATTGAAGAAGTAATCATAATTGGGCGTTCATGACTTCTTTAGAAGTCCTTATTTTGAGTGAAATTCGTATTTAATTATTTTCTCATAATATTTAAAAAAAAAAAAAAACTAAAATTGGACAACCAAATTGGAACAAAAAAGTAATAAATACTCTCTGGTATAATAAAGAAAAAAAGCTTAATAATCTAAGCACCAAAGTTAGACACCCATCTTATTGTCAATATTTATATATTGTTTAAGAAAATTACCCATTCAAACAGCGTACCCGCGCAAACTCTGAGTGTCAAAAGACTAGTTTCTTAAAAAGGACGAGTTTGGATTTGTTTAATTACCACGCATTTTGAACCTATTTACACAATAATAGTGTAAACATTCATCATTCATCAACAATTTGGTGGATTATAAAATGACTTATAGCATGTTTGGCCAAACTTTTAAAATCAGCTTATTTTGAGAAATATTTTTCTCAAAAGTATTTTTTCAAAAAGTGTTTTTGGTAAGAAATAGTTTGTGTTTGTCTAATTAATTTGAAAAGCACTTTTGAGCAGTAATTAGAGCCCGTTTGGCCAAGGTACAAGAATTTGCTTATTTTGAAAAGTATTTTTTTTTTTCAAAAGTACTTTAAAAACATCCTGTGTTTGAGCAATTCATTTATGATGAAGTACTTTTTGTAATATTTGGTAAATCAATTGTGTTTGACCAATCTTTTTAAAAGTACTTTTGAGTGTCAAATTACCAAAAAAGATATTACCAAGGACTTATAATTCTTTTAAAGAGAAAAATAAACTCAAATATTTATCATAAGACTTTTATTATTTTTTATTTTATTTAATTAAAATATATAACATAAAGTAAACAAATATATTAAAGATTTAAATCAATTTTACATATATTGTTATACCAAAGCATATACTATTACTCCCTCTGTTCTAGTTTATGTGAAGCTATTTCCTTTTTGGTCTGTTCCAAAAAGAATGAACCCTTTCTACATTTGGTAACAATTTAGTTTAAAGTTACAACTTTATCCTTAATGAGAAGCTTTTATAATCACACAAATACGTTGGCCCCCATCTGAACTTGTTTTGGACCACAAATTTCAAAAGTCTTCATTTTTTTCTTAAACTTCGTGCCCAGTCAAACAGGTTCACATAAATTGGAACGGATGGAGTATATATTATAATTACTTATTGTTACATGATGATTTCAATAATCAAAATACATCATTCAGTATGAGTTAGAAGTTTATTCCACAAATTAATGTACCATGAAATAATAAGTAAAGTCACTCACACATGATATTATTTCTCAACAATTTCATCTCTACGTCTATCACACAACACCTCCATATTAGTAGAGGACTTGTCTTGCATTTCTAAAGGAATATTAGAAGACCCAACTCCTTCCTCAATCTCTAGTGAGGATAGTTTTGTCTTGAATAAATTAACTTTTCACTTCTGCTTCTGCTTCTGGCCAAAAGTACTTCTCTGCATTGGCCAAACAGCTTAAATTTTTTAAAAAGTATTTTTTGGAGGAAAAAAGTACTTTTGGCCTCCCAAAAGCTTGGCCAAACAGGCTCTTACTGTTTGACCAAGCTTTTGAAAATTACTTTTAAGTGTATTTTTCCCAAAAGTACTTTTGAAGAGAAACTATTTTTTCTACTTCTCAAAAATTGATTATGTTTCTCCTCAAAAGCATTTTTTCTCCTTCTAAAAACACCTACCAAAAAAGCACTTTTGACCCAAAAAAAAAAAATTCAACAGGCTATTAAGTATAAGTGAGTAGACTTGACAAATCATTGACTAATTTATCGGTTTAGATCAGCTGGGCCAGTCAACTAATGATTAATTAATCTACGAAGTGAGAACATAATGGCATCATTTTACTAGTATAAAGGAAATGAACTGGCTCTGATTGTCAACTAGATTCCCTTTCACGTTAGTATTTTTTTCACTAAACAATACTTGTAAATAACATGACGTATAGCTTTGTGACGTCAACGTGAACATATTTGACGATTAATAATTCAGGGTGACTATGATCAAATAATATTGATCTAGGGTAATATTTTCTTGTTATTAATATATATTTCTTCCTTAGTAGGTCGTGACAACGTGAAGTGTTGTCGAAGGAAGAGATAAATAATCCAAGGGCCTACTGAGAAAAAAATATTTTACTAAGAAGAAAATGTTACCCTAGATCAATATTATTTGATTATACATCACGCTGAATTATTAAAACCAACCATATTTTTAATCTGAAGCAAATATTTTGCAAGAAGTAAAGTTATTTTTCGGAAATATTTATATATTCTTACCTTCTAATCAGTGGCGAAGCCAGAAATTTCATTTAGGGTATTCAAACTTGAAATAAAAAAAATACAGATAAAGGGTGTTCCATATATGTTATATACCATTAAAATCTAATATTTTACTTATTTATACAGTGTAATTTTTCGACTAAGGGTGGTCAGTTGACCACCTTAGCTCTATGTACCTTCGCCACTGCTTCCAACCACCACTGGTAGTTTAATAACTCAAAATCACAGCTAACAACGCATAAAAATATTTGCTTGTGGATACTGGATACCATTTGTACTTATTAGAAAAAGATAAGAAAATATATATTATTAGGTGGACATGGCAACTATGTGATTTGGATTTTATGGTAACGGAGAACATAAAAAATTCTGATTTAAATATTTACAGAGCTCTCGTTTATTCTCTGTTGTAGTTATGCTAAATATATTTACATGTGTAAAAAGAATATTTTCTTGTTCGAGTAGGAATATATCGATTTTTATCGTTCCTTTTCTTCGATAAGAATGAATATTTGAAGTGCACATAACTGCCTAATCTCATCTAAGAGTTTAATCTCCTTGCGATACTTACCTTTTTAAAAAAATAATAATAATAATAAATAAAAAAAAAGGGGATCGACTTAGACTCCTTCCCTTAATTAAATTGCGTACTAGCAAGTAATGTAAGCCCTCTATCCCACATAACTAATCAGCTCGTATGATTCACCGGTGTTCCACCACAAACAACAAGGATCTTCTTTTATTATAATTCTATAAATAAACTTAATAAATCAAGAATGAAACCTTCAATGGTTAATTATCAAAAAGCTGACCTAGGGATTTTATTACTGTATTATATTCCAATATGTCTCGGTCCAGTATTACGACATGTAAAATAAATTTATAGTATTTTATTATGGGGTATTAAACTTGATTACTTCTCGGAGATACCAAAGGTTATTGATTGTATAAATATTGATAACCTATTCATTTCATTCAAATAAATGGAAAACTCGCGTCTGACATGAATGGCGCTAGTTTGAAATGAACATTAAACAATACTGTAAAATGATTTTACTTCAGACATGGACATATAACAACTTTATGGGTCAACGGAGAAGGAAACTTATCTCCCGTTTGATCATAGATTTTGGCTTTATTTTTTTATTTTTTTTAAAATAATGTTTATTTATGAAATATGATTATGTTTTTAGAAAAAAGATTTTAAAAAATATTAAGTTCCCAAAAACTGATTTGAGGTAGTTTTGGGGCAATATTTTTCAAAAATTATTTTTCAACACTAGCTTAATAACTTGAAATACCTAAGATTTTTACATGGGGAATTAGTTTATTGTAAATTTTATGGATAAACTTTAAGACATATAGTACTTGTTTTCCTTTTTATTTTGTGCAGGTAGTTTCTTTTATCATGAGTCCTTTTCTCCACTACGTGGATTTTGTTTGAAAGTTTCTGACCGTGCGTCTATCTGACTATATACTTCTCATTTTTAATTCTATGCTTTTTAGAAGTTAATTTAAATTAAGACTTTGAATTATAGTTATTTCTTATCTATGTTTGTAGGAATAAAAATTCTGGTACATGATTCGCTCTACTGCAATTGCGATATGGAGGATTGGAACTTGTTTAGTGCCAAACACTCTTGTATTATTACAACATTAAATTGTATACAAATTCATTACACCATCGGTGGATGTAAAGTAAATCGTGGATTATAATATGACTTTGGCTAATAATTGAACTGAGTCAACAAATTAATAAACCTGTGAATTAGACTTTTTCAAGTTGATAATTGTATAGGTTAAAATCAGACCACAGTAGCCGACCCGGCTGGACCCCGCCTAAGGGGCAGATTAGCGAGGACCATTACGGCATACTTCGGCCTAAGTACCTACATTGTACAGTAAGTCAAAGAGAATATTCAAGTGACGACAAAAAGACCACAACGTGGAGGCATACCGACCGGAGAAGGTAACCATGATCTCAGAACTATATATAAGGGATGAATTCCCAAAGGGGGGAGGGGGACGCTTTTCGTTTCTCTATCTCTATTTTCTCCTTCTATTTTCTTCGAAAAATTAGCCCCTTGGTCTCATGAAAGAAGAAATAACAAAGATTAATGAAGATTGTTCGCTCTTATTTCATTCTATTAATTAAAATTTTCGATTCATTTTCAGATCTGGGGTTTATTATGTTTGACTAAGATTGACCTCATCATTATCATTAATTATTTTAATAAAAAAAAGTTTTGACATTCTTTGGTCAAACAATTTGGCGCCGTCTGTGGGGATTTCTTAGTGAAATTTCCTAGTCTATTCCAGATTAAAAATCAGAAACATAATCACCCACCAAAAAAGCGGAATGTAAACCTCACGTGTTAATCTAGATCATGATGTTGTATGCAAGAAGAAGTTACAACCAACATCATCCCCCGTACACCGGCGGTCCATGAACCAGCTAAGGCAAGCCCAACTCACGCATAGCAAGAGCACAAAAAAGAAGGGGGAAGAGAGCTGAATACGACCATCGAATCTAGAAACCACCGCCCCATAAACCATTGAAATGCCAGACAAAACGAGCAACGCTATAGATCCACCCTCATTCACCGACTCATCGGATCAGGGTAAGGAAAATATCATTTTGGCTCATCTTCTACTATTTGCTCAAACAGGAACACAAGCGTCGCGAAGGCGAGCGAGCGAGCAAAGAAACATCTCAACTAGAGAATGGGAAACTAGTACAAAACAACCGAAATATCGTCCACCCGACAATCCAACTTCTATAAAATGACGCCGCTTAATATGTACTCTCTCTCCCTCACCTAGGAATTGTCCCAATAGGGTTTTCCCGGGGACTTAGGGACCGAGTCGATGAGGGGGACATCCCCAAGTTCAAAATATAATTCATTGTCCTGCCCACCAATGACATCTCCAGACCGGAAAGCGAAAAGATTAGACAAGGAAACTCCAATATGTGCACGAAACGGACGTGAGCAAAACAGCAACGTTTTGTACTCTCCGACATTACCCTCTCCGATGCAAACAAAATCAAGCGAACTGGGACTCGCCCAGAAAGCGTAGAGGTTGAGCAAAACTGGGACTCGCCCTGAAGATACCCGACTCTCCAAAAAACTAGGACTAACGATGGGTTAATATTTCGACGAAAGTTCGAAATAACACCCTTAAGGACAAGGGCCATCGCCAAAGAGAAGAGTTCAACCTTGATCGAACAACGACGGGTTAATATTTAGACGAAAGTTCGAAATAACACTCTTAAGGCCGAGGGCCATCGCAAAAGAGAAGAGTTCGACCTCGATCGAACAACGATAGGTTAATTTTTCGACAAAAGTTCGAAATAACACCCTTAAGGCCAAAGGCCATCGCCAAAAAGAAGAGTTTGATATCGATCGAACAACGACGGGATAATATATCGACGAAAGTTTGAAATAACACGGGATGATTCCATTGCCGGGATGTTATTATTTCTATTATTTGAGTGAGGAAGAGTGTAAAGCACGAAGGATTATGCCGTGCACGATATTGTGAGTGAATGTTAATGCACGAAGGGTGATGACGTGCCCTTGTGAGTGTTAATGCACGAAGGGTGATGTCGTGGCATGATTATAAGAGTTAATGCACGAAGGGTGATGTCGTGCCGTTCTGTTATTTCTTATGGTGAGGATGAGAGTAAAAGCACGAAGGGTGATGTCGTGCACGTGTTACTATTTCATTATTCCTGTCGGTTCATAAATGGTGTTTACTCTATTTCTCTATTGATTTACTGTCAGAATTTGTTCAATTCCTACTATTATTGTTTTTCCTTGTATATGATTTAACTGTACAAGTTTGTATAGTTGTCGTGTCCTAGCCTCGTCACTACTTCACCGAGGTTAGGCTCGACACTTACCAATACATGGGGTCGGTTGTACTGATACTACACTCTGTACTTTCTATGCAGATTTCGGTGCCGGACCTCGTGAGTAGATTTTGGGTTGCTGCCTTCAGTCGCCTTCAGTCCACGGGAGACCCAAGGTAGATTTACGGCGTTTGCAAACCCTGGAGTCCCCTTTCTGCTATTTTAGTTTTTCTGTCTCTTTCTATTTTGAGAAAAGATGTACTTCTTTTAAACCAATATTTGTAGAATTTCTTAGACGCTCGTGGATTGTGACACCAGATCGTTGGGGTAGTTATATATTAGAGTTGTTGAACTGCTATATCACTTCCGCTTATATCTGTTTAGTTTTTAACTATTATTTATTTCTATTTTGGTTAATAATAAATGTGGTAAAGTTGTATTTGTTGGCTTGCCTAGCTTTTAAGAGTAGGCACCATCACGATTCCGACGGTGGGAATCCGGGTAGTCAAGTTTATATTTTCTTACCTATGTTAGTGTTACCGTATATATAATAGTCTAAGTTAAAATTGATCTTCCATTGCATATTGATTGATTTTAAAAAGAAATATGTCTGTTATGCTACTGAAAAACTTAGATCCGCCGAATAGCATATGTAATAGCACAATAGATGGTATATAGAAATTTTGACAATAATGTCATACATGCAAAAATTATGATACTGGTCAACGTACATCTAAGTATATTTTTATCCCGGAATTCAACTTTCATCTTCCGAAACCAAAGAATATCCTTTTAAATTTGTGCAAAAATAATTTTCGGTATATTATATTTGACAATTATAATAAATAAAGCACAAGGACTAACATCCTAAATATTGTATTATATTTATCGCAATATATTTTATTGCACGAACAATTATATGTTGCACCCTCAAGAGGGATATCAATATCGACAACAAGAGTTTTGGTTATAACAGAACAACCAAAGCATTAGAAGGAAACATACACAAAGAAAATCATCATACTATGAAGTGTTCGGTAAGATACCATCACAACAAATACTTTTAAATTATAATATGTAATTATCTAACATGACTAAATTGATCATTTGTATAAATTCTAATGATGTCCTTTCATTTTGAAGTCACATATTATGCTATATAATCATATTTTCCGGATTTTTTATGATTTAAATGTTTAAACCATTGCGTGCTATTATTCATAGATACTAGTTTAGATAAAAATATGAAAAAGTAAAAGAGAGGAGGTGTGGTAATTCAAAATTAAGCTGCTTCTTGTACGAAGACACAAGTTACATAAAACTGTGACTAATTATAAGATTGAACATATCAATGCACAAGCTTGGATGAGCCAGCATTGACACACAACTACCTGAATGGAACAGTGAGGAAACAGCATCCTACTTAAGAGTACTTATGAAAGTTAGAACTGTTTGCATAAGTGTGAGCACGAGGAGGAACACGGCTGCTGCAGTTGAAAGTCCCACCCAAGGTCCATTAAAGTAATTGTGCCTCAAATTTGCCATCCTTCTATTCCATCTTTTATTACAATGCTCAACCACATTTTTGCATTCTTCTTTGTAATAGAAGTTAGTAGGAGGGATGACTCCATCGCCAAGTTTGTTAAAGATGCTAGCCACATCACTGTCGTCGCCTATCCGGTTCCTGATGATTCCCTTCAAGCGTAGCAACTTCACATCTTCGGCTGAGTTGATAAGACGATCCATAAAAATCACGTAATCTGTGAAATATTTAGTGTATACATTAGCAGAATGTTGCTCGTAAGCTACTAGATTCCTCAGGACTGTCTCTGTACTATTAACGACCTCAAAACAAGGGATTTTCATCCTTCCATGATTAAAACAAGGGATTTTCACAGTTCCATAATCAAAACAAGGGATTTTCATCCTTCTATAATCAAACTTAATATCAAATAAACTCGTGCTGTCCCTTTCGTTGTCTTCGCCCAACATTCTATAAATTTCACTAACTTTTGAAAAGTTGATTCCGGCTTCATCAAGCTCTGTTGCACTTCTCATGAGGTCGTGCCATAAGTTGGCATCCTTCGGCACTAATTCTGACTCAAATGTTAGAGAATAAGGTGTCTCTGGGCGACCAGTACCACACATGTGTACCACTTGAAGTAAATGTTTGATTCCTTTGACATTACCATTAGCTTCATTTAAGAATTTAGGAGTTATCCTCGGTAAACTACCGCAAAAGTTATATTTTACCATTTTAATAAATGATTCGGTAGGATACTTAGTCATGTCATGAAGCTTGGTGAGGACCAAAAACGGAAGTTGGTTTTCTAGTAGCAACAAATCACGATCTATAAGATTTACCATCCAATCTGCGTTGATAATCTTGTCTTCTCCTTCTGGAAAAATTTTGAAAACCTCTCGCAAATACTCAACCACAAAACAACCATCAAGCAATAACATTTCCAAAAATTGGCTGCAAGTATAACTGCCAAGTTCCACTTTATCATCATAACACATTACCACTTCATCTTTCAATTTCTCCAATTCCTTAATGTAACTCTCCACATCAATCTCCTTATTCCGCTGGAGAAACCGTTGTAAGTAACGTAGTTTATAATTTTCCATTGAACAAAGTTGTGGATCCTTCTTATGGTAAGGACCAATAGAGATCAACATTGGATCATAAGCATCTGAATTTGATCTACGTAGCCCCGCATTTACTTTGAATATTGTACAAGATTTGGTAGACCATTTGTTCAAATCCTTAAATCTTTCATCAAAGATTTCTTTTGCAGATTTATTTGTTTGCAACACTAATTGATCTTGACCATTTATTGTAGCTTCATTTAAAGGAGTACTTCTATCATGCAGTGGAGTAATCTCAATGTTGTTCGGCATCCTTCTTAGATCATTTTGTTGAAACTGTATTATTACCTGGGGGGGGGGGGAGTTAAATGGTACTGCACAAACTCTTGTTCAGCAAAAAATATGAGCTAGCTTAAGCCAAATAATTGTACAATTCTATTCTGACAAAAACAGTATAGCATAGTAGAATGAGAAATGCAGAAAGTTACCTCTTTGTTTAGGCTGTTTGCCTCTTTCCTTGTTGCTCTTGCTTTCCCTGAAATATATCGTAAGAGGAATGATATTAATATAGTCAACGAGGAAGGAATGCAATGAACCGTAGTTTCCACAAATTATGAGGAATAAGATTAATAGAGGGAACCGTAGCATCACAATAAATCACCTTAAACCTGCTCACAAACACCATATAAATTCACCATCACCTTTGTTTACACAAGAAGAGGAAGAAGGAGGAGGAGGTTGAAGAAAAGGCTTGAAGTTGTCTATACTTTACATACTAATTACATTTTTATAAAAAATGAGTGCAAGTTAAATGTTGGTGACCAAATAGGGCGCCCATAAAATTTTTACAATTTTGAGATATTAGTCTTTGCGTACACGCTTTGCGCACGCGTGTACCCACCTCAATAAAAATATAATCTTAAAAAACTACATAAATATTATTAAATTATATGTTTGAATATAAAATAAGAGTCACAAGAAAAATACATGTTCCTGAAATGATGAATGTTGATCCCAAATAAGTTAGCTCATGAAGGAAAAAGTTTGTCCAACAGAAATCCTCAATTAATTTACTGTGATGCTAGAGATCAATATGAGAATATCTTATGAAAATTATTGTTATTTCAGTTATCTACTATTGAAAAGAAATAAGTAACTCCATAATTCTTCAATATTTGTCAAATAACACAACTTGAAAGGTTGAATCTTTTGCTTGTTTAGAGATGTGAGAATTAAAAGGTTGACACTATAGACCCTAAAAAAATTAGCATGTTATTAATATGTTGTCTATTTTCGCTCTTGGAAACAACCTATTTATCCCCTCGGAGTCAATTACTACACAATAAAACTTGTGTCATAAGAATATAATACTCACTTTCAAGCTCAAACACCATTAAATTGCAGTAAATAGTAGGTGAAGTATAACTAGGGGTGTACATGGACCGGGTTGGTTCGGTTTTTATCAAAATCAAACCAAACCAATTATATCGGTTTGGATTGGTTCAGTTTTGTCGAATTTTTCGAGTTTTCGGGTTTTTTTGTTACATGAATACTATTTCAATTTTACGTAATTAAAATTGTAGATAAAGCTTTGATAAGTGAATATATGTTTAGTAAATATGGAAAAAATTGACAAACATATGATTTAGTAAAATATTCTAATGGGAGAAATTTTTTAGTAACACATAATAGTTATTTTCTTAATCGTCTAACAATAATTTTTCGTTAATTTACGTTTTCAAGGTTAATACATGAGAGGATCCCAAATATTTCTACATTTTCTAAATAAAAATCATAACAAAGTCTTAAAAATATAAATAAAATTTATATATTTGTATTTCGGTTTGGTTTGGGTTTTTTTATTCAATACCAACCCAAATTAAACCAAACCTAGTCGGGTTTTTTAGTCGGTTTGGTTTGGTTTTTCGGTTTGGTGCGATTTTCCGGTTCTGTTTGAACACCCGTGAGTGTAACTAAAAGCTCTTGTTTTGGTAGTTGAAAGTTGCATTAATTTATCTTTTTCCCTCTCTATGATATCAACCAAATTACCGAAGTCCTCTCGATTTAGCTAACTATAAAATGACGTTGGCGTAAAATTTGAGGGCGTCAACTGAATAAATAATGCCATTGTTTTGAAAGTATTTAGGGCTCGTTTGGCCATAAAAAAGATTCCTTTCTTTGATTTTTTTCTTTTTTTTACTTTTTTCGAAATTAGTGTTTGGTTATGAAATTTTCAATTTTTACTTGAAAGATGAATTTCAAAAAATTTCAAAAATTTCACTTCAAATCATTCACAAAAATTCAAAAACAATTCAAAATTATATTCATATCCAAACACCACTCTAATATTCAGATATCACTTTCACTTGAAAATATTTTCCATTTTTTTCGAAATTTTACAATTCTTATGCCAAACCCCACTAAATTATCTGAATCTTGAAGGCAGCTGGCTGTATGCCTTTCATGGTACTATACTAGTAATAATTGCCTATATAACCTTCATCTCATGACGTCTAGCTCTGAGACTTGAGCATATCATATAAAGTAGTCATAAAATTACCTGGCTTTATTATTTTCGTATTTTCTCAGCGCAAATTTCGCAGCTCAACCGTAGCTAGATAGTGCATTATTGATAGATCAACATTATGACGATGACAAACCATTGTTGTGAATCTATAATTGTTCTATTTTCTTTTATACATTTGGAATATACTATGTCAAGTGGCTGTTGTGCTAAATAATTTAAACCAATCATTCGTTAATTGAGAAAAGGACGCTAAGATCCCTTTTTAAAGACTTCGTAACTAAAATATTTCCCCCTTTTAAAAGTATTACAGATTGTCTCTTTTGAAGATTTGGCCCAAGGTTGTACCCCCTCCTTTCAATGCCTATGGCCTTATGCTTTACCAAAGGTCTTGGCATGAATAAGGTGCTCAATTATTCAAACAATAATTGATCAAGTAAAACATATAGACTCGTATATACATTCTGTCATCTCGTTACTTCCAAACATGTAGCACATAGCAAATAAGATAATTTGAGTGATTTTGGGTGTCCAATTACGAAAAAGAATAAAATTTAAGGTTCATTTTACAATTCCAATATATTTTAAAACATAAAAAATATATATTTAATTTTCTAATCAATATAAATGTGTTAAACCAAAAAAGGAAAGAGAAGAAAAAATTGCAC
>MU724120.1:6407-21869 GCA_026770625.1 Nicotiana glauca | reverse complement strand
GCCACATCCCAAAATGTCCGGACCCGTCAAATATTTCTACCGCAAATTTTGCATTTGACACAATTCTTGTCATAAGCGAAGATTCCAATGATGACGTATTGTTGACATTTGATGTAGATTCTTCTTGTTTATTGTCTCCCATCTTTAACACAAATATTATTTAATAGTTGACGACACAAATCAAGATTATTTCCTTTTTGGTGTGGAAGATCAGACTACGCTGCAACCACAGAGCATACTGAGACAGAACCTTGACTTAGTTACCAAGATAAATCTTTTCTGATGTGGAAGATCAGACCGCGCTGCAACCACAGAGCATACTTAGACAGAATCNCACCATAAGCGGTATCCTTTGACTCCAGAAGTAATCCCCATAAAAATAGCCTTCTTTGCCCTTGGATCCAATTTTTACTCTGTCACATGATAATATGCAGTTTTGCCAAACACGTGCAAAGAGTCGTAATCTACAGCAGGCTTTCCATACCATTTTTCAAATGGTGTCTTGCCATCAATAGCAGCAGATGGTAAGCGATTAATGAGGTGGCATGCATATGTAATTGCCTCAGCCCAAAATTCTTTGCCCAAGCCAGCATTGGACAACATACACCGTACCTTCTCCAGCAAGGTCCGGTTCATGCGTTCTGCCACTCCATTCTGTTGTGGTGTATGTCTGACAGTGAAGTGTCGGACGATGCCATCATTTTCACAGACCTTATTGAAATGATCATTTTTGTATTCACCTCCATTGTCTGTGCGAATACACTTGATCCTCCTGCCTGTTTGATTCTCCACCATCGTCTTCCATTTGAGAAAAATTCCCAGCACTTCATCTTTGCTCTTCATTGTATACACCCATACTCTTCGGGAAAAATCATAAACAAATGTTACAAAATAGTGCTTCCCATCCAATGAAGGTGTTTTGGAAGGACCCCAAACATCAGAGTGTACATAATCCAAAATGCCTTTAGTATTATGGATCGCTGTACCAAATTTAACCCTTGTCTGTTTCCCTTTGACACAATGCTCGCAAAACTCCAAGTTGCAAGCCTTTACTCCCTTTAACAATCCTTGATCTGATAGAGTTTTCAATGATTTTCCTCCAGCATGTCCCAAGCGCATGTGCCATAGCCTGGTTGCTTCTGCCTCTTTGTCGTCACTGGACGTCACTGTCGCTGTCCCAATAACTGTACTACCATGATAGCGGTACATGTTATTGTTCTTCCGATTAGCCTTCATTACCACTAGTGCACCAGAGCATACTCTCATCACTCCATTTTCTGCAACGATTTTGAACCCTTTTGATTCTAGGGCTCCCACAGAGATGAGATTCTTCTTCAAATCCGGTACATATCGAACATCTTTTAATGTTCTGATCATTCCATCATGGTTCCTTAATCGTATTGAACCAATGCCATATGAGGTAAGAGGGCTGTTATCCGCTGTGTGGATGACTCCATATTCTCCTTCTTGAAATTCCACGAACCAATCCCTGTTGGGACACATATGATAGCTACAAGCCGAGTCCATCAACCATATGTCTGATGACGTTGACGGCTCTGTTGTAACTAATGAGAAATCCGAATCATCACAATCAGCTACATTTGAATCCATAATGGCCTTTCCATTGTTATGTTTGGCCTTATTATTCAACTTCGGACAGTCTTTCTTCCAGTGCCCCTTTTCTCGACAAAAGGCACATTCATCTTTGCTGGGTTTAGATCTTGACTTAGATCTTCCTTTCCTTGTCCTCGTTTGATTTTGAGAACGACCCCTCACGAACAGTGCTTCTCCTTCTCCGCCCTTCTGTTTTTCTCGCTTTCTTTGTTCATAGCTGTACAAAGCCGAACAAACTTCTCTGAGAGAAACTTCGTCATTTCCATGGAGTAGAGTAGTTTCAAGGTGCTCGTACTCGTCAGGAAGTGACGCCAACAACATCAAGGCCAAGTCACCATCATCATAAGTTGTATCCATATTTTGCAAATCTGTGACCAACTTATTGAAACTGGTGATATGTTCATTCATCGTGGTACCAGGAACATAGGTGAAGTGAAACAGTCTCTTCTTCATGTACAATTTATTTTGACTGTTTTTCTTCAAAAATTTATCCTCCAGTGCTTTCCATAATTTACTAGCAGAAGTTTCCTTTGTGTATGGATATTTCTGCTCTCTAGCAAGGTAGGATCGAATGGTACCGCAAGCAACACGGTTGATAATTCTCCAATCTTCTTCTCCAATAGCATCTGGTCTCTTTTCTTCAATAGCAAGATCTAGCCCTTGTTGAAAAAGGACATCTAGAACCTCGCCTTGCCACATCCCAAAATGTCCGGACCCGTCAAAAATTTCTACCGCAAATTTCGCATTTGACACAATTCTTGTCATAAGCGAAGATGCCAATGATGACGTATTGTTGACATTTGATGTAGATTCTTCTTGTTTATTGTCTCCCATCTTTGACACAAATATTATTTAATAGCTGACGACACAAATCAAGATTATTTCCTTTCTGGTGTGGAAGATCAGACTAAGCTGCAACCACAGAGCATACTCAGACAGAACCTTGACTCAGTTACCAAGATAAATCTTTTCTGATGTGGAAGATCAGACTGTGCTGCAACCACAGAGCATACTTAGACAGTACCTTGGCTCTGATACCAATTGTTGCGGAAGCCAAATGTATATAGTGTGAATAAGTCACAACTACTATACCAAAAATTATGACAGCCACCAAATAATAAATAAGACAATAAAGCAATAATAAAAGGAACACCAGAATTAACGAGGTTCGGCTAATTTTGCCTACTCCTCGGACACAACCAATATTTTATTTCACTCCAAAAATACAAGTGAAATAATACTAAAGAGAGAAGATACAAATGCCTTAAGAAGATAAGAAGGCAAATGAGAGGTGTGTCTAAATCCTAAACATTAGGCCTTCTTTTATAGGGAAAAATTCCCTACCAAATACCTAAACCACCGATGTGGGATTTTGGCAAATTCAACAGTGTACCCTATCTCAATAAATACAAAAACCAATTGGTACTCAATTACATATAAATACAACTAAATACATAAATGTATTTATATAACAAATACATAAAAATACAACTAAATAAAAAAAGGCAAAACCCTTTAAAAATATAAAACTGTAATTTAATTTAATTTTTAATATTTAGGACTTTAAAATTAATTAAAAAATTATATATCAAATGTAAGAATTTCTAATATTTAGGAATTTAAAATAAAAAAACATTTTACCTTATATATGTATTGTGCTATTTGAAAATAAATCATTTATGCAATACGTAGAATCAATATGAGAACGATCTTATATGGTGAATTCAAATGATTCTAATTAACAAAATGAAATTATAATACAATATCAATTAAATTTAAATTATTTCAACACGGAACAATTGAATATGTATTTAAAATTTTTTATTTTAATCATACAAAATAATTAATTTTTGTTAAATTAAGCATCCAAAATAATTGTTTGATACCATATTCAACCACACTAAACTGTACATGTCTAAAATCTATTTATCTATATCTATACTATATTAAAAGCATGAAGACCCTATCAAAATATTGTTAGCTTTTTTACCCTTTAAAAATAGGTTTCACATTGGATAAAATTATAATTGTAATAGTTATTTTTTCAAAAATTTAGAAATTTCATATCTACTAAAATATTGGTTATTACAACTTTTGTAGTTTGAAATATATAGAATCCCTAATATTTAGGAACTTTATTCACCAAAGGATTTTATATGTTAAATAATTTATCCTAAACAGACTATGCAAGACCAAACGTTAGGTTTGTGCATGTATTTTCATTCTTTCTTCCTCTTTCTTTTTTTGTAATATTAATAATATAATAATAATTACTAATATAATATCTGAAATAACACCAATCAATAAATTGAATAAACCACACTGGATAAAATTTTGAATAAAACAAATACCATCACTACTCATCCAGATACAAAATGGATTAGAAAAAGAGGAAGAATAGAAAGCAGATTAAAGGAAAAAGAGAAACACATACGTTATAATTTATAACTGAAGAAGACTAATAATCGTACATGATATACTATAAATAAAAATCAAAAGTGACAATCATAAATAAATTTATCTTTGCAGACATCAATATTATCAGGAGTTTATGATAAAGAATGTGGCATGTTGACTTTTTTTTATAAAAGTGTTCATTTCTTCCTTATTTTAAATGGACTTTGATTTTAAAACTGTAGAAGCTTACTAATCCTAAACTAACATTATTTGGTGGTTTTTTATTCGGTTATGGTAAAAGATCATGCTAAACCTAAAGTAACATTCATTCTAGAAAACTAAAGATGACTTGTATCCTACAAATTATGACAGGGATAAAAGAATACTAAACCTAATAATATTAATTGTTTTTTTTATTTGCTTTTGGTTTTAAAATTTTAGAAAACGAACAAGATCTCCTAAACCTAACAGGAGAATTTAATAGCCTAAATATAAGGTTGACAGTGAACGAATTGTCCGTGTGAATTGGAATTGAAAATCAAAGCTTTATATAGTAGGAAAATTATTAAATTACTATTCCTAAATAGTAGGAAATTAATTAATGATTATTCCTAAATTGTAGGAAAAATAATCAAATGATTATTTTATCCAGTATGAACTATATTTAAAAGGGTAAAAAAGGCGAACGATATTTCGCTATAGGTTTTCGTGCTTTTAATATAGTATAAATTTAAAATTTGTATATTTAAAAAGTAAAATAATAAAAACTCAACTCTAATATATAGGCTTTAAAGTTAGTTACCTGCTTGTGTTTAAAAAAACGCACGGCCGGCGGGGTGCATATTAGTAATTCACACCTGAGCGTCAAATTGAGACTTGAGATTAGGAGTGTACAAATTGAACCGAAAAACCATACAAAACCAAAAAGTCAAACCAAATCGATTAAAAAATCCAACTCGGTTTGGCTTGATTTGGTTTGGTATTGCATAAAAAAACCCGAATTAACCCGACATATAAATATATAATTTATATATATATTATTTAAGATTTTATATAAAATTTTCTTTAAAAAATGTCTAGAAATATTTGGGATTCTCTTGCGGGATATAAGTTTTAATAGAATATGAAGTGCTCCATATTTACTGACGTTAAATAATTGGTTGTATAATCAGTTTCTTATCAAGTATTACTAAAAATACGTCTGTTTCTTTGTTCTTACATATTCATATCATATGTTAAATTTATTAAATTCTTATATCTTTTCGAATGTGCAGTGGTTATTAATATTTAGGTATCGTATTGATTTTTATGTTTAATTACTAAATTCGGATAACCTGAATGTATATATCAACGAAAAATTATTGTCACACAACTAAAAAAATAATTATTATGTGTTAACTAATGGAATTCATACATAAGAATATTTTAATTGACAATATGTTTGTCAAATTTTTATATTTTTACTAAATAGATGTATACGTATCAAATATTTAACAAAGTAAGATTGAAGTAATATATAAGTAACAAAAAAACCCGAAAACCCAAAAAACCCGACAAAACCGAACCAATCCAAACCGATATAGTTGGTTTGATTTGGTTTTGATAAAAAACGAACCAACCCGATCCATATACACTCCTACTTCAGATAATCGAGAAATAAACAATTCACAAAAAGATGTTCTATTAGCTTTAAAACCTGATATTTTATTTATAGACGCACTATAATTTCCCGACAAAGTTTGCTCAGCTGAACACCTTCACCATAGTATGACTTCGCCCTGCTTCCATATCACCCTCACAGTCTATATATACAGACAGCTATGGTAAATTAAGATGTCAAGGTTAAGAGCTATAAGAAAGTAGTATAGATTTTGTTGCATATATATATCCATCCAAGTAAAGATAAATGGAACATATCTTGGTAAAATCTCTGTTGGAGAACTTGTTGAGGCTGTCACATGAAGATGCGAATTTGATCGCAGGTGCAGAGAGTGAGTTTCGAGTTCTCCTCGAACGAGTTGAACGACTTAACGCCTGCTTTATCGAAGTTGCAGAAATGAGAAGGACGCATCAATTGAGAGAAGATTTAAGCATGCGCATTATAACTGCAGTATGTAGATCTGAGGACGGCATTGATAACTTCCTGGTTCACCGATTGAAAAATAAATGGTCAAAATTTGACCGCGGGAATAGAATAATCGAGAATGTTTCGGTAGAGATCGATAGCCTCCTTGAAATGATGATGCCACATTCTTCCGCCGGAGCACAATCTCTTCCGTCGACGTCCAGCCAAAAATATATTCTGATTTCAAATACTCTGCGTGATGTCAAGCCTACAAAGGTGCTTGAGCGTTGGATGAATGAGATTAAGAAATCTAACCCTTTCAATTATGTTCCAAGACCGATGGAGGTAAGCCCTCAAACTCAATATAATGATCCATCTTGCAAAATTATTACTTTTTTTAAGCTCGTTTGGATTAACTTATTGTAAATAACTTATTGAAACTGATTTTTAAAATGAGCATTTATGTGCTTGTATAGAAGCTGATAAACAACTCGTGTGTTTGATGCTGATAAGCTATTCTTTTGTTAAAATGGCTAAAATACCCTTAATTTTTTTGTTTCAAAGATTATAAATTACAAAATTTCTTTGTAAAGAAAAGCATTAACAATAAATATGGAATGAAGAGAAAGTCAGAATTTATTTTGGGAAAAGTATTTTATGAATTAGAAAATGTTATTAACGATAAACTAGTAAAAGTGTTGGTGAAAGCCATATGACTGATTTTAGCTTATAAGTACTTCGGTTATTTACCAAACGCGTAGATAATCCAAAATGTGATTATTATAAGCCATTTGACCAATTTACAAGATTAATCAAACACCCTCTTTCTCTTTTTCCTACGCATGCGCATATTCCATTTGACTGTGGCGGAGCCAGAAATTATACAAAGGGGTGTCAAAATAAAAAAAAAAATTGCTGCTATCGGGAATGGAACTTGCAACCTTCTGTAAATTTTGACACCCCTTGACAATTGCACTAAGAGTTTGTCTTGTGTTAAGGGTTGTCAACCCCTTGTATATATTCAATTTTTTAAAAAAAATACCTATTTACGCAGTATTATTTTCCGGCGAAGGGGTGTTGACACCCCTCGGACAAGGGTAGCTCCGCCCCTGCCATTTGATATAAAGATTTGTAGCAAATGGAATACAATTTTCCATAGCAATATCCTAAAGTATACTCATCCTTAATTTGGTCCAAAGTTAGCTTTCGCCTAACACAAAAGAATGAAGCAAAAGTACAGTTGAGAAACAAGTGTAGAAACACAAACCTCTTGCCCTCCCATAGACGCTGTCTTTTGCCCTCCCCGTTAAATTAGCTCTCTCAAGAGAAATTAGTTAAGACTAGTGATGGTAAAATAGTTATTCACCCATATATTATCCATTAAAAATGGGTTGGATAATTAACTTTTTTAAAACAGATCAAATAGGAATAAGAACCATATTATCCACTTAGAAAATGGTTAAATAATGGATTTAACTTTACATTTATAAAGTCTCAAATTGGGAGTCCTCAAATTTGAAAGAATATGAATTCTCCTGAAAGTGATCATACTCAAAAAGCGATGGATGATATGAATATCCATATTATCCGCTGGTTAATCCGCTTTTTAATCTGTATTAAACATGGGTCGGGTCGAATAATTTATCCGTTTTTAACCCACTTATTCCAACCCGACCCGCCCGTTTACCAACCCTTATACGGCTATTAAATATGGAGTGAGACAAGCAATAACTTACTCTCTCTATGTTTTTTTTTTATTTCATTAAAACCAAATACCCAGGATTTCAACCCTGTGGCTTGGGGGGGGGGGGGGGTTGGCATGACCCCATGCCTTGTTTATTCATACAAAAATAATACAAAAGGAGACATAAACCAAAACCTTCCCAACATAAAATTGAAGAAGAGCTACTATAAAGGAGTATTCAATAAGAACAACAACAGCCCTTCAGTATGCAGTCACGGAGGCTCAAAGTGCCATCTTGTATGTTTCTTTGGTCAGATCCTGAAAGTTGGAAGTTGCAATATATCCATTCTAATGGCTCCGCTTGCTTCACTAGGGAGGTCCATTTCATCGGTGAAAAGGACCTTATTAGTAAGAGTAGTAGTATATTTGGACAGGATGTCTGCAACTTCATTCCCCTCTCTGTAGCAGTGCTTCACTTTGATTCTAAACTGTACAACTTTATGTTATATAACCTCAATATCATCCTATAATTTCCATGGGATTTTGTGGAGTCCGAGGATCATATTGACTACCAAGAGAGAATCTAGCTCTAAGATAAGTCTTGTGCAGGTTTGCTCACAGCACCATAGAACAAACACCTTGAAGGGCAGCTTGTATTCAGAGTAATTGTTAGTCAAGAATTGGACCGGTGAGGCATAAGCCATGACCAACTCTCCATTTCTGTTTCTAACAACTCCCCTTGCTCCAGCTTTTCCTTTTTGTGCCATATAGCTACCATCAGTATTCAGCTTCCACGGTATTATCCTCCGGTAAGACCCATCTGATCATAATACTTTTAAGACTTGTTTTGTGTTGCTCAATTGGTAAGCACACTTCATTCCATGATAGGTTCCATTCAAGTTGACTGAACTTTTGGCCCAATGTGAATTTTTGTTGATTAGTAGGTACATGCTCCAATTTTTTAAAATTGAAAAATATTTTCCTTTAAATTCTTCTTTAAAAGTCTTTCTTTAGGAAGTCAAATTCAAAATTCATTTTTTTTTCCTATAGAAGTCTTTCATTCGGAAATTTCAAAAAAGAAAAATGAATCTAAAAATATTTTCATTCTTCTTCAAAAGTTTTTCTTTCGAAAATTAAAATGTAAACTAAAAATCCAAAAAAAAAAAATCATTTCTTCTTTGTAAGTCTTTCTTGCAAAAATTTCACAAAAAAAAAAGAATCAAATATATTTTATTTCAGTTTTAGAAGTCTTTATTCGCAAATTCTTGAAGAGGCGCACGTGAGATTTTGGCTCACTTTTGTAACTAAATATTGTTTTAATTAACCAATCGAATTTAATTTTTTTTTTCAAATCTAACCTAGCTCCATAAATGATTCTTAGAGCATGTTTGGAAATCCACCTAAAAATTAAATTTGTGTATAATTGGATGTAATTACACAATCTAACTTATTTATTTGGAGGCGAAATACATAAAACGTCCCTCCAAGTTATTCACAACGGTGAGTTGAACACCTTAACTTGCCATATGACCAGTCAGACACTTCTACTTGGTAGAAGTATATTCTGTTAAACCCTTTCTGCTGACATGACAAATTTTGTGTGTTACACCTACATCTAAGCACGTGGAAGATCTTGAAAATTAGGTTTATCTTTTTTTTTTCCATAATTCAATGTGGACCCCACACCATCTCCTCCAATTTCCTCCATCTTCTGCGTTGCCCCAATTATCTTCTCCATTAGAGAAGGAAGCAACATCACCAGAAATTTTTTGGCTGGAAAAGTGAGTACTTGACGGAAAATTTTCTGCAATCTTTCTTCTTTTATATTGTCCCCAATTATCTTCTCCATCTTCACCCTTCATGACAGGAAAAAACACAAAAATTTCCATCACCATCCGCCAGTAAACAAACCCAAAACCAATGTATAAAGAGGAAGTTGCAAACCAGAATTCTGTAACGAGAAGCACCCATGTAAAGCAAACAAAAAATATTCAAAAAATCAACAACCACACCCTATCCGGAAAGTATCAATAGCAGACCAAGAATTGAAGTGTTTGATCGATACCCATATTGAATTGTTGGATCAAATATGTTCTCCTCATCAAGGCAAGGAGATTGAAATCGAGTTTGCTCCATTTGGACTGCTGGAACTCCACCTCCGTTCAATTCTGTATCACTAGCAATTTGCAGGACATCGGAAAAGACGATTCCCATGGTGGAATTGTCTGAAATTTGTTGGGGAGGTGGAACTTGGTGGAATTATTTGAAATTGTATCACCAGCGATTCACAGACAATTTGATGGAGAATAATCTCTACTGTTTGGAATTTTATATTTTGACCCAAAAATGGAAGTAACAAGTCTCCATTTCTTCAAATTTTGTCCATTTTTTTCTTTTCTTTTTTTAAAAAGGCAAAATTACACGTATCATTTTTTTATTTGTCTAATTGAAAAATCATGAGCAATTGCAACTCACGCATGGTTAGCTATACTCGGGTGTTTACTTGACCTACTTAATAGCCATTTGAAGTGTTAAAATAAAAAATGGCTCTGTTGAGGTGTTCAACCGACCGTTGTGGACAACTTGAAGGGGCGCTTTATGTATTTTACCTTATTTGAATAATTACATGAAATTGAGTATAATTGAAGGGATGTAATTGCATTCTCCAATTTTCAAGACTGAGATAAAAAGAAGAAGAAGAACAACAACAACAACAAGAAAAAAAAATTCAGTGTAATCCCACATGTGGGATTTTGGGAGGGTAATGTGTATGCAGACCTTACATCTACCTTATTGAAATCCTTCCATTAGCACTTCATGAACACTCCGAATTTCCATCAATATTCACACATTCGACCTCTTATCGGATGGCCAGTAAAATCCTTCGCTGAAGCTTCGCCTATCACGCGACCGTTAACCTGCTCACATGGAATAACCCACCCGTGGAAATTACCTACTGCATGGGGTACAATTACTACAACATCAATAATCCATCCTGAGCCCGTGCTCATCCACCAGCTGCATAAGTCCAATCACTCCTCGTGGACATTAACTAAATGTGCGATAATATCTTCCTTTTCAAAATTATATTGTATCCCTCTTCATATCAAGAGGCTCGTTTCCGTCGTATCGAACCTCCCGCCGTTATGCTAGCCAATATTTCAAATTAAGCTCATATACCCAATCATCGTCCACTAAAATTTCTCCAAATCATTCCAAACTTTCCTTAAGGTGCGTAGTCATCCAGTCACTGAATCCACATACTATCCTGCCATTCTCCCAATTTGGCAGACTCACTTCTTTAAGAAACTACTCGACCTCCACTTCTTGCACCACCGCACCCCACGATCTCTGACAGCCGCTTTTCCAACACTATCTTATAATATCCTGCCCCAAAGGCGAATTGTAGAAGGTCTTAACACCGACGAACTTAGTACATTCAACAAGGACAACGACATCTCATCAGAGATGAGAATTCCACCACACTTGCAAATACCAAGCCTCGTTACTCCATCATCCCAAATCTGAACATTCTTAGTCCGATTGCCTTTCCCCTGCCAGGAATAAAATACCGAACCTCTAAATCATGCACTGAGTAAACCTCCTTTCAAGTTATACTGCCTCGACACGTAGGCAAACATCCTTCCATCACATCAATGCCGCGCGACAAACCGTTCATAAGCATCATGGCAATTTGTGCCTAGCCTCAGAGCTCTCAAAAGTACAACTACTGAACTAAAACGACAGAATATCCTTCCACAAGGCGACGACAATAGTCAAATCAACTACGCAGGGAGAAGCATCCCGTACTACCTCTGTAGTACCTCTAAAATTTCTCGATTCCTGATTTATAATAAACGCTCCATGTTGTATAATATTGAATAGGAAGGAAATAAAGGTATAAGCCTCAAAGGAATCAAATCACACGATGAGGCAATCAAGAAGAGAAGTTCTCCTAACAGCCCTGTAGCCTCTTGAAGATAAGTACATGCGTCTCCATACCGATTCATGAGACTCTACTAGACTTGCTCATGACTCCTGAGACTAAGGGAACTTAGTTCTCTGATACCATATTGTCATGAACCAAGATCCAATAAAGATCGTGATGGCGCCAGACACTGCTGTCAGGCAAGCCAACCAAAATACTTAATTAAATTCTCATTTTAATAATTTTGAAAGCTATGATCTTCCTTCAATATCTACTAGTAAAAAGTAATCATTTCAAGGTAAATAAAATAATGTTTAGAAATACATATAAGATACTAATAATCATCCCAGAACCCGGTGTCACAAGTGCATGACATTTACTAGGAATGAAATAAAATACAGTAACTGTCCGGAATACAAGGTGGACAGAAATTAAATACAGTAATCTGAAAAAGACTCTGCTGGTTGCAGGTCGTCCCGTGAAGTGCAGCTCACCTAAGTCTCCGTATCAACCACGTTGCTACACCCACTACTCCACTAGAGAAGCATGTGCATGTGCAACAAAAATGCACAGCAAGTGTAGTATGAGTATAAAAACAACGTGTACCCAGTGAGTATCCCATCTAGTCTTGAAGTAGTAGAGATGAGAGGTCGGCTTCAATACTTACTAGTAGTCCAATAGTAATATATTAGTAATAGAAATAATCATAGATTTATTAAAAACGACACTAAATTCAAATAAGTCACGAAATAGGTAAACATTCCTTTTTATATTAAAAGAAATCTCCAAATTCGTAATATATTAATTATCAATTAATCTTAAGTCAGGGAGAGCAATGTCAATATTTGTAAATCTCAAGGCAAGCAATACAAGCATGCACAAAACATGCCGAGGTCGTACGACCTGATCCAACATGTATTTAAAACTGTGCACTGGTAGATGGTCGAATGACGCGAACCATAGATGCATCTATTTAATCTGCCGAGGCATTCGGCCCGTTCCGAAATTTAACATATACAGACAGTCAATCAAGAAGTCAACATAGAACAATTATCCAAAGAAAAGCCAATTCTCTTTTAACAATTTTATAAAACGAAGTTTAATCCTTTTAGAAATTTCCTTTACCAATTCGATAGGGTTTAAGAAATTCAACTGTTTATAAGATTACAAATATCCCAAGTATAGCATGCTTTTGGGTCCTAGACTACCCGGACTTACACATAATAGTAGCTACGCACGGACTCTCATCACTTCGTGCGTACGTAGCCCCCACAACTAGAAGCACATAACTAATTATTTCACCTATGGGGACAATTTCCTCTTACAAGGTTAGAAAGGAGACTCACCTCGCTCCGAAGATTCGTAACCGGCATTGCACGCCCTCCCGAAGACTTGAATCGATGCTAAATGCTCCAAAACTAGCCAATAATTATGCAAATCCATTAATATATGTTCAATTACTCATTACAATCCGATTTATAACAATTCCTAACCTCGATCGAAAAGTTAACAAAATTGCCCTCGTGCCCACGTGCTCGGATTCCGAACTTTTTTGAAGATAAAGTTTACCCATGAACTCACAAACTCAAATATATGATTTTCTCTTAATTCCATGCCCAAAATCATGGTAAAAATTCAAAATATAAATTTCTAGGTCTCCTACCAAAACCCCACAATTTCTACCAAATGTTCATATTCAAATTCATACATAATCTAAGTATTAACTCAAAACTAGTAGAATCCACTTACTTCATGCTTGGCGGTAAAAATGACACCTCAAGGTTCCTCCAAAATCCGCTCCAATGGAAGAAATGGGTTTGAAATGAACCCAACCCCCGATTTAAAAGAACTCACTGCCTTCAGCATTTCCGCACTTGCGGTCATTTGACCACTTCTGCGGTCCCGTAGGTGCGAACAACTACCCGCTTCTGCTGTTTCTCACCAGACTGCCCTTTCCCCTTCTGCGCCTCAACCACTGCAGATGCGGTCCTGCTTCTGCGGCTATATGACCGCATCTGCAGTCTCTTTACTTCTAGACGAGCACCGCATCTGCATCCCTCCTAGCCGCTTCTCCGACTCCGCACCTGCGGCTAAAATCTCGCAGGTGCGGTTACACCAGATACTAGTTGCTTCAGTCCTTCTTCAAATTCCAACTTTGATTCGTTAACCATTCGAAATCCACCCGAGGCCTACGGGACCCCAACCAATCATAGCAACCAGTCCCGAAACATAATACGGACCTGCTCGAGGTCTCAAATCACATCAAACAATGCTAAAAATCAAGAATCACACCCCAAATCAAACTCGATGAACTGAGAAATTCAAACTTTAACATTCGATGCTAAAACCTATCAAATCACATAAGATTGACCCCAAATTTTGCACACAAATTATGTTTGACGTTACGGACCTATACTAACCTCCAGAATCGGATTCCGATCCCGATATCAAAAAGTCCACTTTCGGTCAAACTTCTCAAAAACCTTCAAATTTCTATCTTTTGCCAAATGACTCCAAAATGACCCACGGACCTCCGAATTCACTTCCGATCGCGCTCCCAACACCAGAATTACATTACGGAACTATTCCCAGACTCAGAATCCCAAATGGATATCAATAAAACTGAGATGCACTTCAACCAAAACTTATGAAATTCTTCCAAAAATGCTAACTTCCATAATAGGTGCCGAAATGCTCCCAAGTCTTCCAAAACCTAATCCGGACATATGCCCAAGTCCGAAATCATCATACGAATCTGCTGGAACCTTCGAATCCCGAGTTCGAGGTCGTCTACTCAAAAATCAATTGTAGTCAATTCTTCCAACTTAAAACTTCCCAAATGAGAATTATATTTCCAAATCAACTTCGAACTTCCCAAAATTCGATTCCGACCACGCGTACAAGTCATAATACCTAAAATGAAGCTGCTCATGACCTCAAACTGCTGAACGACGTGCTGAAACTCAAAACGACCGGTCGGATTGTTACACTTTAATGTTTTGGCTTGTAACACATAACTTCGATAAAAATCCCTTCTTTGAATCTGCATGTGACATATAACTATATTGTAAGGAGTAGTAAAAAGAGAAAATTTTCCCCTTTATGTGCTAGAATTATTTATAGGTTCTTAACTATTCTATCTTACAACTCAATCAGTGGATGCATGTACTTAATTCATTCAAATTATTACAAAAAACATTCCTTAACTAAGAGGATAAATAAAAAGAGAATTGTTGTTACATGTCGTTTCATAATGTATCGGATTGTATTGCATTGTATTTTTTAATGAATAAAACGTTTGGATAGATTGTATCGTTTGTTGTCGTTTCATGATGCCACACCACCAATAATATGAAGAATAAACTTGCAACATTACTAAGAAAAAATAGGACACGAAGTAGAATTATTGTATAAAAAAGTAGTGTAAAGGATAAAAGATGATTATTTAATAATAAGGAAGAGCAAGATGAGAGAAAAAAATAAGGTAACGACGCCACCACACCAAATCAGTCGTTCCATAAAGTTACACTTTTCGTTGTTATGTAACAACGAATTTAACGATACGATACAATAAAATTTAAGTAACAATCAAAACAAATATTGTATCTAAAGTAACAAATACGATACAATACAATGAGTAACAACCATGGAGTTCAATTTGTAACTGAAACACAGTCCAAAGCCCTGCTTGGGACTTCTCTTGTTAGTTCTAGTTCAAAATTAATACTGATTTTAATCATATCCTATCTGTTTATCTTTAAAGGTTCCTGAGTC